>VZTZ01013265.1:18756-69605 GCA_013400955.1 Drymodes brunneopygia | reverse complement strand
TGCTCTTTCCTGCACAGCTCCCTCCTGCACTACCAGCCACTGCCTCCTCGGCATGGAATTCTTCTCTGCTGCCTCAGGCAGTTTCATTCAATTTTCAACTTATCTGGAGCTTATACTTCCAGCCAGAATGTTGAATGTTACCAAGCAGGAAAGGGAGTAGGAAAAAAGTTATTGACCTTAATTTTCCCTAACTTAGGTAAAAGTGACCAATTTTTTTTTTTTATGGAGAGGTGGCTTCTTCCCTTTCTTCTTTTTCCTTCCCACCAATACCAGACCCTGTGGTTTCCAATACCTTCCCAGAGCCATAAAAGATGTGCTCTTCTCTATCTTTTTTTAAAGATGAAAGTCACTGTCCAAGAATCCAATTAAACAATTTTCTTCTTAAAAAATCATACAAAATCCAACACCTAGGATAAAACATCTCAAATTAAAAGCTGCATGTTTCACAAGTGATAGCTAACCAAAAATAGAACTGTTAAGGGGAATTTTCAGCCATCTCTATACCTTTCTCACAAAACTAAAGACCAAGAGAAGACTCATCTATATTAGAATAAGGATTGAGTATAAGCTATTTAAATCTATTGCATGAGTTTATTTTGTTAATTGTAGAAGCTTCATAGCTCAGAAATCTGAAAGCTCATGAACATTAAATATGAGCTCATCTCACAGAGACAAGTGTCTAGTTACATTTCCTCTTTGTTTCAGCACAGCATAGAGGAGGCTGGGTGCTCACAGAAGAGTGCCTGGCAACTGACCAGAGCAATGGGAAGACTCCCATTTATGTTGAAGGAATTGGGAAAACGGATGTCAGCTCTGGAAAAAAAAATTCTCTACTTTGTGCATGCTACGAGTTGTCAATTTACAGCTGTAGCCAGTTATGCTGACACAATTAAATTGAGCAATGGGTGCGGTCTAAGAAGGCTCCTTATATAAAAACAATGGAGCATTTTTTAGTTACTGGTGAAATCACATGTCACAGGAATCTTGAATTTGACAAGCTGACTTGAAAACTAGGTCTTACTAATACCTGCAAGGATAGAGTCATGCAGGATTTCCCCTACAACAGCAGTCCTTCCTACCCTGGTCTTTGGACACTGATTTCCATCACACTTCTGGATGTGAGGGGTCATGGGCTGACAAAATGACATTGTAAAGGAAGCACAGGAATGTCCTCCTGGGCATCATTGTAATAATCCCCATGATTTAACTTCAACAGTATCTTCCCTGTGGTCTCTCCAGAAGGGGAAGTGTGATCACCTTTGAAATTATAATGTCCTATATTGTAGACATGTAAAATTAGTGCATCTACATTTGAACCTAGACACCTAGGTGTTCCAGGTCAGGCTGGAT
Source organism: Drymodes brunneopygia (assembly GCA_013400955.1). Classification (NCBI taxonomy): domain Eukaryota; kingdom Metazoa; phylum Chordata; class Aves; order Passeriformes; family Petroicidae; genus Drymodes; species Drymodes brunneopygia. The sequence goes on along the minus strand of VZTZ01013265.1, from coordinate 68,255 downwards.
GGGCTTTGAACAAGCTGATCTAGCGAAAGATGACCCTGCCTATGGCACGGGAGTTTGAATAGGTGGTCTTTAGGGGCTCCTTCCAATCCAAACCATTCAATGATTCCATGATCTCTTCTCTGCTCCTGAACTCATTTTACATATCTATATATATAAATAGATGTGTATGCACACATATGTGCACAAAGATATTCACTGGCCAAAATGAGACTTCAGAAGCACTGGTATGAGCATATGCAAGTATCGGTATGAAAAAATATACAGCATGTTCTTTTTCTTATTTCTTCAAGGCAGTGTTACTGCTGGTCTGGCATTCCAGCATCTACTGGGCCATTCTCAGCCTGGCACACAAACACACACATATGGATCAGCACTGGTGGAAGACTGGATGGGATTTATAAATCAATCAGGAATTGCATCACTTCCTCCTTGCTGTTGTGATACCCTCTGGAACTTGGGTGTTTCAGTAAGGAAGGAATATTTCTCAAATTTATGCAAGGACAGCTGTAAACTTTGATTGATTGATTACTTGAAATCTCACCTAATCTGACATAACATCAACTCACAAAGAACTGGAAGAAGTATGGCAGGTTGGTACCTCTGCCTAAGCCCCACTGTAAGTTATCATACGTAAATATGTAATACAAACATAAATTAATCAAGCACTATTTAAAACATGTTAGGCTGCTTACCCTGCGCAGTTAGACAACAAGCCTATGGGGCATCACATCTGCTAATCTGGTGTCTAGAGTCATCAGTGGACAGCTCTGTCTTTTACCTTTGGTCTCATCTCATCTCTGTCTAGACTATGAAATGCCCAAACCCTTAGCTGGGCAGCAGTCACATCCCCCCTCACCTCATCATGCCAGCTGAAACAAATCTGACACTTGACTCTCCTCTCATAACATAGGCTTTTCCATCCCCTGCTCGTTTGTGATGCTCTTCTCTGCACCTTCCAAAAACCCCTTGGGAACGCAGGCAAGCACAGCTTTGCAGCTGACATTCAAAAGCCCTGAAGCAGGGCATTAAGCCTGCCCTTGCTTTGCTGGTCAGCCATCTGTGTTATGCACACTGGAACAATGCTTCCCGTGGCTCCCAGCCACGCTGTGACTGACTAATGCAGCATGATGCAGCTCATGCACTGGCTCCAGTGGGACACACTCCCATCCAGCCAGTCATCTCCTTCCCCTGGCAAATGGCTGTATTCACAGCAAGTGGTGCCCAAGAACTGAACATCTTCACCCTTACAGCAGCCAGCCCAGAGCCCGTAGTTACTGCTCCACTATTACATTTCACCTCATTTCTGTTTACCAACATGGTGGCATCAGTTTATGTTACTGCCTCCTTTTCACTTCTCACACACAGTTGGGAATAAAACATTAAATAAGGGCCATTTCAGGTCCAGTCCTGGGGGTATTTCACCACTATTTGTTTCTGGCATGTTTGTTCCATTTAGTCATAACCCACCATTATCTTCCTATTTATCAGTGCTTTCCTTATATCAAAATTCATGTTTCTCCAATATAAGAATGAAGTTATTTGGTTTACTTCAACATCTTAGGGCAGATTATATTTGCCTTGCCTGAAAAGGTCAGCTATGTTATAAAAAAAAGGCACAATGTTAATTTGGCATGATCTACTTTGAGCAAATTCATGTTGTATTTCATCCCATTTTCAGTTATCTCCTGTCTCTTTCCTTCAGCACAGTCTTTATGTCCAGCTGATTCACATACCTAATGCATGAGCAGGAGGGGAAAGGAGAGGAAAAGTTGGTGCCCAATTTCCCTCTGTTTTCCCACTCTGCTCTGTATCTGTGACACTGCAGTTGCTGAAGTTCATGCAGGCAGCCTAAAACAGAAGGAACAAAACAAAGAGTAAAGTCATGAGCTCAACCATGAAGCTCTCCCATGGATCATGGACTGTGAATCCTTCCTGACAGAACCTGTTGCCTCATGGAACTCAGAGCCCAAGGGGCTTAGTCAAGTATCTTACATAGAGATGAAACAGCAGCAATCATTAAAAGACAATTGAAAGGATTATTTTTCTTCATATTCCATAAACTGTTCTCTAGCTGGGCTCTAGAAGGAGCTGAACTCGTTGGTTGAAGAGCTCTTTGTCAGGTGCACACCATAAATTTAGCAACACTGTCTGTGCAGTTTGGCCACCATCCAGAGCAGACACCACTCCAGATGAAGAACTGCTCTTCTACACCAGGGCCATGGCTGCACCTTCAGCTTCCACAGTGCCTCTCCGTTGCAGAGACACATGATTTCTGGGGAAGGCAGGGACATGGGGATACAGTTTGCTTTCTACACACTGCATTTGGAAGTAGACAGCATGGCAAAGCTCTTGTGTACACTCCATGTCAAGCAAGAGTGAGCCTGGCTGGAATGGGTGCTGGGTTTAGTAAGCAGGGAGGCTCTGTATCAACTTGTTAAAAGGATGGTGTCTATTGATTAGGGCACACATGCATTTGTCACAGCAGCAGCACAGGAAACTACCAGGATGGCAGGTGCCAGTGGTTAGCACACCATCAGCTTCCACCTTGCTGGAGAAGCCTAGGGTTGGGTGCTCCAGGAAGGGCTGCAGCCCAGACAGGCAAAGCCTGTATGCCCCTCCAGCTGGGTAGCAGTATGGGAGACAGTGACTGTCACCACTTATGTTCCCAACTGACCCAAACATGAAGAGGTGGGCCCAGCTTGCCAGCTAAACTTTCCCAGAAGACTGGAAAAGGAGAGTGAGGGAGAAGACAACTACAGCCTTGCCAAATATGTCCCATCCCAGGTTTCTCTGTGTGTGCAGCCACTCAGGGAAGCGCTGCCTGTGCAAAGCTTTGTGTGCAGCCAGCTGAGCACTGAGCGCTGCCTCAGGCATCTGCCTCTCACTGTGGTGTCATCCTCTCTGCCCATTCCTACATACCCAGCTCTTCCACAGCAGTTTAGAGAAACAGTGATGGGTCTGCTTCCAGACACCTCCTGGCTGCTGCTGGGGCAGGGTCCATGCCAGGAATCAGACTCCCAGGAGCAATGCAGTGGAATCCTTTCACCCCACAAGTTGTACATTTCTTAGTCTCAAACTATGTCTGTGTTCTGCAGATCATAACACCCAGGAAGGCATCCTCAGGGGCCTACAGCAGAACACAACATGACTGGGAAGGGCAGTTTAAGACTGATTAGTCCTTCAAACCATTCCACATGTATTTATAAAGCTGCTGTTTCCTAAAGTGATAGGACTTTCTATGAGTGCAAACCCTTCCAACATTCAGTGAACATCAACAGTAACAGAAACAAATGACAGATCGTTCATGTATAATTGGTATGTTGAATGGAACACAATTTATGCAGTTAAAAATAAAAAAGGAAAAAAGTGCAGTGGTAGAAACAATAACAGCATGAAGCTGAGGCAGCAGAGGTTTAGGTTAGATATCAGGACAAGGTTCTTCACCCAGAGGGTAGCTGGAACAGGCTCCCCAGGGAGGTGGTCACAGCACCAAGCCTGACAGAGTTCAAGAAGCATTTCGACAACACTCCCAGCCACATGATGTGGTTCTTGGGGTGTCCTGTACAGGTCCAGGATTTGGACTTGATGGTCCTTGTGGGTGCCTTCCAACTCAGCATATTCTATGATTCTAAATAAAAAATTCTCACTTCATCTCATTATAAGCTTGAATTTTATAGCTGACTATCACAAAATAGAGTAGAACCTTTTAGCACTTTTGATACTGTATAATCTATAAAACCCTTTATTTAGAAAGAAAACTTAAAACATATTGAGAAGAGAGCATTTTCCTTCCTGCTGTGAAATTAATGTACTAGCTCCCTCATGGCCAAGTGGTAGAGAAATATAAAACTGATTTTGCCCAAATACTGATTTCTCTGTTGCACTTTGTTAAGTAGAGCCGATACATCACTCCTGGTGCTCTCTTTGGATAATGTCAAACAATAATGAGGCAGAAAATGCAGACTTCAAATAAGGCAGAATAATGATACTAAAATAAAATAATTGTCCCTGAGTCTCTTTAACAACATTTACTGTTAAACAACGGCACTGAAATCCACCTCAGCTTACCAGCTTTTAAATGAAACAACGAACAAACAGTCCCAGAACAGCTGACATTTTGACTATGACTTTTAAAATACATTCATCTCTATAAAGGTTAATCTAAAATATCCTGAGATCTCTCTTTCTTTCAATTTATTCAAGTCCCTCAGCAACCAGGACATAGTCGTTCCATATAAACTATGCCTCCAAAGTGCTAGATTTGAAGAGGATCTTGCCTCAGAAGACATTGCATATGGTGGCAAGGGACGGCTCTTGTTTTTCTCGACATTTTCGCAGCTTGGCATTTCAGAGAAAAAAGAGCTCGTTAAACAGCTAGTTAATATGCTGGGAATGACCTTGCAAAGGGAAAACAGCATGACAATAAAGTTCTCATGAAACTCATACTTATGTATGTCAGCTTGGATAGACTGAAAAAGGATGGAAAATGGTGTGGAGTGTCCAAAGTTCCAATCCACTTGCCTCTGACTTTGCCCAAGCAAGCTGTCAAGCTGCCTTCCTGTATAAGAAACAGTTTTATGGCCAGATCTTACATATCTCCGTGCTTTGCAAGAAGGCTGTGCCCCATGATGGCCATACTGGAGGCTAGGCTCCAACCATGGCCTTCATTCCAACTGGTGATCCCCAGTCCATGCTGACCACAGCAATAGGAGTTTCTCCCAGTACAGAGCTTGGTGGCAAGGGACATACATTGTTTTAATTTCAAAAGATTGAAAAACGAAATCCAACGCGTGAAGAAAAAGTCTTCGGAGAAGATTCATCTGTGGTCTGAGACCAACAGATCCCTCTTGTCTTGTTACCACTGTTCAAGGGGAGAACATGCCCTTAACCAGAATATATCCTCTCCCTGAGGACTTAATACAGATGAAAACTTCAGGGACCAGATTCTCAGATGGTATAAACTGGCACAATTTCATTAACTAAACCAGCTAGACCCTAATCTCTGGTTGCTGCAAGCTGCATTTGGGATACTTCTTTTCCTACACTTTTCTGCATGACTATCATCCTTCTGTCTGACCATCATTATATTATGGTAACCCCAGAACAGTGTTTTTTCTCCTAGACATAATCTGACCACAAAACAAAGAGTTGTCAGAAGCGTCAGGAAATCAGCTGGTTCATCTCTGCAGCAGAATTAGCTGGAGTGCACTGTAAACTTGTTCTGTATCTTCAGATACCATAGACTATGGATATTGCCAGGAGTTTTGGTTTTAATAACTGGGCAATTTCATCCATAGCAAGACAAAAAGCAGAGGGAATCTGAACCTTTACAGATGCGGAGCTGTAGTTTGGAAATCTAAACCAACAGCAGGACACCAGACCAAGTGTCCTGACTTTGCAGTAACACTCCCATAGTTGAAAACTAGAATCTAGTGTGCTGACTGCGTTGATGACACAGACAAAAAAAAGAAGTCCTTCTTACCAGCAGAACCACTACCACATGAGTATTAATTTACTTAAAGTTCAGCAAATCACCCTCCAGTAATTACTAGCCTAATCTAATCTCGCATGCCTTTTAACATCCAATTAAAAAGACATATATGACAGTAAGCATAAAAAATCAACTGATCTGCAGCAGCACCAAACACATAAACACATCCACAAACCTGAATGGGGAATAACACCTGACAGAAGTTCTCAAGAAGATGATGTTATCTGTCATTTCTGTTGGAGCCTCCCTGTAACCTAAATCAGAATAGAGCATGTATGGACTTCCTCCAACACATACAAGGGCACAAGTCATAACCAAAAAATTTCAGTCAAATTTTTCTGGAGGATCCACAGGGAGATAGTATCGTGTGTTTTTAACTGCTCTAAAGGCTTGGTAGAGATATTTCAGAGGAAATTCTATCCTTCAGGATTTCTTCAGCCCAAAGCTGGACACATCTAGTAAAGTACTGAGGTTTGCTGAGGTCCAGCATCTGGGCATTTGCATAAGCATGTCCATGCTTGTGTGTGAAAGAGGAAGGCAAATAAAGTCATAAAACAATGTAATGTGTCAAGACATCAATTACTTTTTCCAGCAACTACACAAAGTCTACACCTTTAATTAAAATTAAATTATAATAGCTCTAGATCTCTGACCCACATCAGGAAAGACAGCCATCAGCTTTCCGAAGGGGCAATGTCAGACAGAGGGTTTCTGTTCTCCAGGGGGTCAGTCGTAAGCTGGAGATCTCAGCAGAACCACCACTATGAGTTACCTGGAAAGCAGCATCCTTCTTGTGTGCAGGTGTGGAAATACAAGAATTACCATAGCATCTCATAAAAAATACCAGGACACAACTAGAGGACCAAACTCCTGTTCCTGTAATGATGCAGTGATCCCATGCACTGAGCTATGATTACAAGGCACAGCCTGACATCCTGACCCTCTCCTCTTTCCTGCACTGCTTTGCCTTCTTGAAGTTCACAGTCTTCTCCTAAAGGAGATATCTGTCTGAGTGGAGCATTGCTTTTCCCAAAAGGAAGCCAAAGGAGAAGGAAGAGGTGACTCACACCCCGTTACATGAGAATTTAGTGTCTGGTGAGCACTTGCTCACAAAGTGGAAGCCTACCTCTCAGTTCACCCTCCTCAGCGTGATCATAATCCAGGCTTTCCTCTGCCCACTTCTATATACCCTCCAGCTTTTTCCCTCTTCCTGCTCCAGATCTGCCTTCCTGTCTGGGCCCAGCTCTGATTTTGCCAGCCCCAGTCCTGGTGGTTAGAGAATACAAATCGTAATGAAAACTGCGGGTTTGAATGCCTTCAGGTTGGAACGAGTATTGGATCCAGGTGCTTCCCAACACTAACCAAGAATGTTAGCCATTATGCCTGAGTGGCAAGCAGAAGTGCCACCAATAAGGGCCACATCCTAATGACGGCAGCTACAGTGCTTTGTGGTGATCTCAGAGATGTGCACAGAAGCACAACCAGGCTGTAAAATGGTGGATTTCAGGTTTCTTCATGCTAAAAGTCTAGATGCTGAGGGAGTTTACATGTGCTTACTTTCTCAGTGTATTCCCTTCATTTCCTGTGTGCCTAGGGAATATAGGTACTTTACAGAATTACAGAATATTGTGAGTTGGAAGGGACCCAAAAATGATCATCAAGTCCAACTTGTAAGTGAATAGCCCATACAGGGATTAGACCCACAGCCTTGGTGTTATTAGGACCAGGAGCTGATAGAGTTTGGCTGTGCTGAAGAGAATGCCTTTTGGATTGCTTTCTGGAGGTAAGGCACCTATATTTCACCAAAATCCAATTTCAAGCACTCTGGCTTTCACTGAAAGTTGCTACTAAAACCAATACCCAAGAGTTTTATGTCATAATAGCAATAGATAGTCTTGGTTTATTGGGATAGGAATTACAAATGGCATTAAGTGTAATTTTAAATGAACCCAAGCTAAATATGAGAAGACAAATATTGTCATACTGCCAGGGTGCTTCAAATCATGTGTTATATGCCTGGTTTTAAGAATTGGACCTTAGGTGTTAAAGACAAAGGTATATACTGCCTCAGGAGAGTTCTGCAAATCCCTTTTTCTGAAAGATGGTTCATGTAAGAACCTAATTTAGCCCTGGTGTAATTCTGCTGCTTTCAATCACAAGAGTTCATTTTGTTTGCTCAGCATTTCCAAGCTGGGAAAAGACTCAAGAAACAATATGAAAAATGCCTTTCTGTGTCACAGCACCTCTCATGCTAAAGCCTAGGCACACACACAAGATCTGTGACATATTTGGTGCACTGTGGACCTGGGAACTGTATCTTTCAAGGGATCTCCCAAGATTAAGATTAAAATATTCTGCGTGACCTTGGGAAAAGCACTTCATTTTTCTCTGGCTAGGTCTATTGTATAAATTAAACCCTGCCAGGAAGAAGTTCCAGGGCGTTGGAAATCAATCCTGTATAAACTGTTGACATAATCCTTGGCATCAGTTTCACTGAAGCCAACTGGCAGTGTCCCAGACAATTCCCCACACAGCTCAAGAGTCAGCGCAACCCAAGGCCATCCTCAGCAGATGTGAAGAAGGCAGCCCCTCCACTTTGGAGGGAAACTCAGGGAACAAAACCTGCTCTGTGCCAGCCTCTGTGCTCGACAGTGAGCCTGGGCATGTTTTGTTGATGAGTACAAACACATCTGATACACCTAAAATGGAGATAATGTATCATTTCCTTTAGAAAAACCTGTGTGATTTAAGCATGCAACTACCGTTATAGTTACTGAATACATATAGCTGGACTCCAGATTATCTGAAAGCACTTGTAAATGAACTGTCTTTCCTCTCTCTGAATATCAGGGAACAGCTGCCAGAATATACATCCTATAGGAAATTCATGCTCACACCTACAGGTAATGCCTGCCAGAAGAAAACAAGGGAGTAGCATGGTGGCCTATGGGGCAAGATTTCTAATTTCCTGGTTTGTAGGTGCAGGAGAAGAGATGTTTATGCACTGCTCTCCTCCCTGGGAGAGAGCAGGGTAGCCTTGTCCATCCCCAGAGGTCCTTTGCTTTAGCTGATGCTCTTTCCCACCTGGCAATCTTGTCATGGCCACAGGAGCCATCTGTGCTTGTGTGATGGATGCGCTTTCAGCACAGCAACAGCTTTAAAGGAACCATCCTCTCTTCCAAAAAAGAGCTCAATTGAAGAGCAGTTGGTGATGCAGCAGATCTGCTCTAAAGGCCAGTAAGCAACAATCTGCAATTAATGCAGAGGAATGGAAAGGAGATGGGAGCAGAGAGAAAGCCCCCACCTCCTTCTAGAGCCACTCCTTCCCTTCATCCTTGCTAGGTATTCTGGAGCTCTTCACCCTGTTTGAGCTTGTCACTTGAAAACATTTTGCTTACAGATCCTACCAGATGCACAAACAATTGTGATTTCCTCCAAGTGCTTTGGACTTCAGGGGTTTAGGAGCTGGGTTCAAAATACAAGTCATATTTCATCCACCATATTCCAGCCCTCAGTGAAAGGCAGTCACTTCTGGAATGGGACGCTGCAGCTTTGTAACAGCTCCTACTGGCATTAATTACCAGCCTCCACAGTCAGGGCCACCTTTTTGGCCAAACAGACACACAAATGATTGCCAACACTAAGCCTCTTCTGTTTGCTCATCCTGAAGCAGCAGGCTCTGTCACTCTCCCACACTCTCCGGCCAAGCAGAATTGAACTGGCTACTCCTGATTTAAATTTGTGCAACTTTATATGTAAGTAGTCTTTCTAATAAAAAAACCACATACATATATTTGATTAGTAATATAGGATAATATGGAGTGCAATACAATACTGACACTTTCAAACAATCCTATTTTGGAAATGGGTCATTCTGAGACTTTTGTTCCCAGCAGCACACACACCATTTCCTTCAGAGTTGTCAGCCTTCACCTCTATACACACTTTGTGCAAGTGCATTATAGCCCACAGCTGGAATTGTTTTGTATTAAATACTTCCTGTGTAAAAAACAACAAAAATCAAACTGATGATAATTATTATAGCAGTTCTTTCTCTAAAATTATGGAAGAAGCCAATCTCTGACAAAGGAAGGCACTCAGCTATGTCTTGAGTCAGTGAACAGTTGTCTAAGTGTTCACTAGCCCATTTTACAGAGGTTGCGTTTGCAAGAAGCTTTCATCCTAAAATGATGCCCTCTGCGTAGACAACCCGGTAGCCTTCATCATCTGCTGCTATATCATCTCAGTTCTGAATGAAGGAATAAAAATATTCTACGCACTTCGAAGGACCAGCTTCCAAAGAAATCTTACAGCTGCATAGAAGACAGAATGGTTCAGCCAGCGGAGAATTGATGGACTGGCTGTAACACCACACCTCTCTCTCTTCTGACGGCAATATAGAAGTAAATAATGATCCTACAAAAGCCGAGTTTGGCACCAGCTTTGTATAAAAAATGAGGATGCTTCACTGCTCTCAGAAATTTTTGAATCAGATGGATTATCAGCTACTAAGCTACATTTTTAAAGTGTTCTTTTGGCCAAGTGCCCCTGTAGACTGTAATGAATTGTCCAAAACCCTCTTCTCCTCACTATTCCCAAAGCCGAAACTTTCTACAGCATTTGCAAACAGCTACACTTTTCAGAAAGGCAGAAATACTCTCAAATTTAGCTACACGTTTGGCAACCTCTATCCCAAACATTCACAGGACTCCAGCCATTGCTTCTCCCACCTCACAAAAAGAATTGCTTTTGACTGACAAAGCTTGAATTTTGACTCAGCCAAACCACAGCACAGGTACACAAAATCTGTGCCCAGTTGGCACTAGCTCGATCCTGGAGCTGATGGTACCTGCCCTTCAGATTTTCCAAAGGAGAGTAACCCTTGCGTCACACTATTCAATGCCTCCTTTGTTCTGGCTTTAATCCTGTGTCCAGCCATGGGTTTGTGTGACTCCTGAATTGCTGTCAGCAGGAAAGATGCCACTCAGTGCCATTTACAGGACGTTCAGCACCTGCAGGCTCAAGCTATGAGTCAAAAACCACAAGCATGGGAAAGTAAGTTATGCACGGAGCAGAAAAAGCAAGTATGTCAGAGTAATGCCTATTATTCACAGGAAAGCCAGTGAAATGAAGGCAAGTGTATTGTTAAGAAGAGAGAATGCAGGTATACAGGCTGAAACCAACTCCATTTTTAGATTTAAAAAAATTATGTGAAACAAAAACGTACTTATTATAGAAAAGCAGACACTTGGTGCAAATCATACTATTTTCATGACGCAAGAAGATTAAACGATATCACTTATTTTTAGTGGACCAACTGTGGAAGAGGACGATCCGGAGTGGCTGAATCAGTCCCGGCTGGGCGCTCAGGAGCTTCAGTCCAGCCAGGCGCAGCCATTTCCCACTCCTTCCCACGGCTGAGCTCCCGGCTCCCGCCCGGCGCCCCGCGGAGCTCCCTGAGGCGGAGCGAGCGGCCCAGTCTGCAGCGCCATTGCCGCCCGGCCCCGGCCCCGGCCCGGCGGCGGCGCAACGCCGCCATCTCGCGGTGCGAGCGCAGCGAAATGGCGGCCAGGGCCGGGAGCGGCTCCGTGAGGGGGTGCGGGTCAGGGACAGGCAGGGCTCCGCAGGGAGCCGCAGCGGAGGCGCTGGGAACAGCAGAGAGATAAACCCCACAGGATCAGGGGTGCCAGGGTGCCTCATGAGTGAGGGCGGGGCTGCGGACCGCCGGCATCCTTCCATGAGGAGCGCGCCTCTCGCCTGAGGCGAGTAGGGCAGCTTTTGTTTTACACAGAAATGGACATCTTCCCGGGAAATTTAGTAAGGGAAATGGAAAAAAAAGGGACGGGGGGGGAAGCGATTTCAAAACCAAAAAGGAAGATCTACATCTGATGGGAAGAAAGAAGGACTTTTTCGCTCTGTGCTGTCTCTGTAACAGCCAGATGCACTCTGGTGTTATTTCACAGAATCACACAGTCAATTAGACTGGAAAAGGCCTCTGAGATCATCGAGCCCAACCTATGACCAAACAGCACCATGTCAACTAGACCACGGCACTGGCACGGCACCACCATGTCAGTCTTTCCTTAAACGCCTCCAGGGACAGTGACCCCACAACGTCCCTGGGCAGCTAATTTGAGTGCCTAATCACCCATTCTATAAAGAAATTCCTCCTAGTGTCCAACCTGAACCTCCCCTGGCACAGCTTGGGGTGATGTCCACTTGTCTTGTCAGTGGTTACCTGGGAGAAGAGGCCAATCTCCACCTGGTTACAACCTCCTTTCCAGGAGTTGTAGAGCCTCATAAGGTCCCCCCTGAGCCTCCTCAGAGCTTGCAGATACCATGTAGAAAGAGGGCTGCTCCACCCCATTTCCCTGCCAAACTTCATTGCTTTGAAATTTCTCCTACCATTTGCCTGCCTCTGGCTGAATTTCAGCTTGAAATTTTCCTAAAAATAGTTGTACCAGGACCAGAACCAGTTAGGGGTGAAACACTTCTTCTTGTCCATGTTAAAATTATGTACAATCATTTTGTACCATCAAACCCCACAAATTTATGCAAACCTAAGCGAGTCCCTACTTTGAGGCGTGAATTTGGTAAGGAGCCAAAGGAATGTAACTTTAGCCTGAACTATTAAAATGTTAAAAGATGTAGAAAAAGTTCCTCTCAGTAGGAAATTTTTAGACTTTGGCAGCTAAAATCCTTGGAGATGTATTAAATTCTAGCACAGGATCACCACATACAAAGGTGACTTTCCCATCCAGTGCTGCCTTTGGGTGCTGCAGGCTGCAGCTGTAAGTTTGGGTGCCTTGAATCCTTCCATTTGGTGGCTTTTGTGCTTAAGTACCCTTAGTGATGGTTCTCAGAGAGTGGCAGCTCAGTGCCATCAGCCCAGGGACTGTTACACCCTCCGCTCAAGCAGAGGTGGGTGTCATACCATAGATGTTTCAGTTGCACACCCGTGACCCGTACGGGTGTGGATATGAGGCCATGTGGTGGATTTGTTTTCCAGTCTGGTCTCTAAAAACCCGGGCAGTTAAACATTCACAGAAGTTAACATTAAGGTCACAAAGCCACGTAAACCACTCCAAAACACGGAGGTTGGCTGTGCAGCCATCATTCCAGCCTTTGTGCATCAGCATTACAGGGCATCTGAGCCTCAGACTTCTGGCTTTGGCTGGATGGGGTTCAGTCTGTGGTACCCTCTATGTCACAGGGATGGAAGCCCTGAGCATGTAAAGATCAGTGCTATAGCAAGTCCATGTGCAACTGAAGTGGCCAAGCCAGGGAGCCGTGCAGCTTAGTATTGTTCAGTGTCTGAGCATGAGGAGCTCAGGTGCAGCCAGACCGCAGTCCTGCCCTTCCATAGCTCCCTATGCCGCGCTTCCTCATGGACTCAGCAGACTCGTGTTCTTCATGGGCATGAGCAGGACCAGTAGTTTCGTGGTCTCTGAGAGGTCAGATGTTTCTGAACCTAAGGTGAACGTTAAGAACCCAGCATTTCTGCTGTTAAAAAAAGTGCATCTCCAAAATAGAGAGATCACCGATTCATACAAACATGCCTTTTCGGTTTGCAATGAGCTCTGCTACTGAGAGCTCCGTGACTTGGAGGAGGACGAGGACGTTCAGCTTCTATCGGGGAAACCAACTTTCACCCTCCAGAAGAACACAGCAGTACAATCTTAGAAAGGCGTGCCATCGCACCCCGCTTCTCTCCCACTGAGGAATTAAGTCGGGCAGAGGGGATTTCCCTCTCCCGGAGCCGCCGCAGCTCCTTCCTGCGCGGTCAGAGCAGCCCCTGCTGGGGGCTCGGCTCCGGCTGCATTCCTGCCTTCCAGCCCCGCGCTCCGCGGGCTCATGGCATTTGTATCCGCATCACACCATTTCCGTCTGGCTGCACAGAAAGCACTTCTCTGGAGCTCACAAATAGCCGGTTTGTAGTTGACAGCACGCTGCTTTCCTACACACAGCCATGCTCCGCTGTCTCCAGCAAAAACTGGGGAGAGACTCAAGCCATTAATTTTGAGGACTTGTGAAAAAATTTATATCAAAAGAATCCTTCCCTTCTACATTTTGTTATATGCCAATAACGATGAGTTTGGTTGGTTTATTTGGATTTTTTAATACATATTTTTGCTGTAGTTCACTCAAGATGTATGAATATCGGACATCATTGCTATAGCTCCAGTAGGGAAGTGGCTTATCTGGAGGGTCAGGGGAATCCCAACCTCTGGTTGCCCTGGCTTCTTTCAGTGAGGAGGGACTGCTGAAAATTACCAGCTCTTTGTCACTGGAAATCTTACACGTTTGGGAAGTGACTAAGCTGTGGTTTTGGGGAGACCGCCTTTTATAGATGAACGAGAAGAAAAGAATGTTCAGTTTGTGTGAAGCTAGAGATCAAAAATCTGAAAATGGTAGAAGAGCTCTGGAAAACCTCTGGAGTGGGTTGTCTGTAAGGGCCAGTAGGGTGGAGAGAAGGCATGGCAGATAGCAGAAACATTGCTTGTATAGGTTTGACTTCTTGAATTCATTTTTCCCATGAACACAGAAACTATTTCAAACCCTGAAACCCAAGTGTTTAGTAAACTGCAGGTCTTCCTTTATGTATGTGATGCATTGTGATACATATGAGAATATTGCTTGTATTCCACCAGATTAAGTTGGTTATGGGAAGGCAGTCCAAATATGCTTCACAGGGCATGTAATGAAGGTCTTGAGAGTCCTATATCTAGAACAAACCAGAAAATGTTGTCAATTGACCAGTTTCCTTTCAGACAGATTCATAAAATCATGTTACCATGCAGTTCTCATGACAAATCAGTAACATGCTGCAGAGAGACCTGTGAGTTTCCATCTTGCCTATTCAATAGCATAAGAAATTTCTCTGGGAGCATCTGGTGGGAAGACCATTTCCACTGTAGCCTGAGATTACCTAGACTGCAAGGCTTCCACAAGAAACTGCTGCTCCAGGAGGTCCCACAGATCAGCTGTCTAAGCAGAGTGAGTCTTTCTGCTTTACTTCTGTTTGCATTTATTTTCAAGAGTGCTCATGTTTCTGCCAAGGCTCACTGGAAGGAAGGCCTGCAGGGCTTTAACCATCAGTTTGAACTGAGTTTGTGCTGACTCTTGGACCCACAGGATATGATTTCTGGTCAGCTGTAGCCTTTCCTGCATGCCAGCACATTAAGTGGTGGCTCTCTGCATTTCTGAGAACTGTAGGTTATAATTTCTAGTAAAATAAACAATTTCTTTCTACTTTTCTGCTATTCTACAGTTTTACTGAATGGATCAATAAATGATTGGAGCTCCAATATCAAGCATTGTTGTACCTTGCTGAGAAGCCTGAACTGGCAGCAGTGAGTTCCACCTGCAGGGCTCGCCTTACCATATACTTCTGTTCTCACCTTTGGCTTGTCCAAATGTAGTGCACCTGGGGCAGGAGCTGACTTCTGCCTTGTGTTTGTCCCACACCCCAATGATCCTGCTCCTTAAACAACAGGGCTTCTGATTCTTTAACACATTTTCATAATCCCATGGGAACCTTCAAGTCCTACTGGGATAAAAGGTGCCACATTGCCAAACAGCCTGCAGGCTGTGTGGTGGCTAATTTATTGGCACAAAATTACAGGGTGACTCAGGCTGATCTGAGCCATAGCCTGCTACTGCATATCCATCCAGGAGATATGGGGTGTTCTTACCAAATTTTTTGATTTTCTGGTTTGGCAGGATTCAGGTTTTTTGATAAAGTTACAAACTCAGTTGACAGGCTAAACCAAAATAAGGTCAAAGTAGATAAAAATTATAACTGGAAGTAAAGGTTGGCAACTCTGAAATAAATACCAATTTTGACCTCTGATTTTTTAATAAAAGCAAGACACTGAATCCTACCTCGCTTCCCACCAGGGCAGCTAGCAAGAACCAGAGCAGCACATAACTCTGACTAGTTCAGCACATGCATAGGTAGGAGCCAGATACCAAGCAATGTTCATAGCCCAGTGGGATAGAAGCAGCCTTCAGCAGGCACTTCAGGGTACTGCTACCCTGTAAATTAGAGGCAGTTCCATTCTGTCTCCACTGTAAGTGATAAACAAGGAATGAAAGTGGTAAGGTTGAATTATGTCATTCCTGAGCACAGTATGCTCCTTTTAGTGTGCTGAGATTTATTCTACTAGCTTTGGAAGTTAGCATGCAGGTATTTTGTGCTTTTGGACTAACTATGCATTTGTTGACTTCTCAGATGTCAGGTGAAGGGCCTGTTCTGTGTCTTCTCTGTCTGTGACAGCCATATAGGCTATGCCAAAAATACAGCCAAGACAAGCACTTTGCTTCAGATGTAAGCTGTCCCGATTGTAACTCCTGCATACTGTTAACAGGCTTCAGTAAATTTGAAAACCAGCATAAAACAGATTTCTCTGAACTTAAAGCTTTGCTGTTTTTACAGTGTATTATATTTCTGGGCAGGAAATCTTCATTAGATGCCAAGTTGGTAGGATATTCAATACCCCCCTATAAAATGTTTATACTTGGGCATGTATATCTAAGTGCACCTTTCTGTTGCTAAGTTAACATGATTAAAAGAATCACCCATCTGAGAATCAATCAGGCAGCTGCGGAGTGCACAGACATTCCTTCCAATAAACAGTGGAAGCATAAGAGAGCCATTCCTGTCAGGGCCTCAGATCCAGACTTCTTCCCAGTATCTTCAGCATTTCCTGGTATATAGACTTGAGCTTTACTTTAGTTCATCATTTTAAATGACAGAACTGTGATTAAAGCTATGCACATAATTTGTTTTCACAGTATAAACCAGAAGCTTGATCTTACCTAACAAAGGCAGATCCTTAGTGGTTCTAGTGTCACAACCACATCAGTAACTAAATGGCAGACATCAGATTATTTTTCATAAATATGTGCTTTTATAATTTTTCAGAAGTATAAAATTTGCATGAACATTTGTAAATTATATATGTGGCTCAGTTGCACAAAATAATGTATCTTCTCATACTAGGTAGTATATTTACATGACACTATTACAACTACAGGGTTGTAGAAGATTAGCTTTACAAATACTCTGTCCTCATTCATATCTTATAAGGACATGCTGAAACATCTCCATTATGTAGTTTGCAATCATGCCAAACTAGTGTACAAAATACATACCATGGTTAAATGATCTTACTATTCCATGAGCAGGAACCATGTGATCATCCTGACATTTAAATTAGCCTCTTTATACCACTTTTACATTAAAAAATATTTGCTCATTTATAGAAGCTGAAATAAGTTTTAGAAAGCATTTTCAAAGGTATCCTTGGTTTCCATTTGCTACTCATTATTGCAGAAAGCCTCTCTGTATAGTGAGTATGTTAGTAAGGAGACCTGACAGAGCAGGCACACAGATGTGCCAAGTTAGCTGCCCCCTAAGCTGCAATGTCCTGCAGGACAGACCAAACCTCCACCGCCATTGTGACTGCCCAGCTCCAAGTGTTTTTCAGTCTGGGTGCCTTCAGGAGCTCCAGCTGTTGTTCAGTGTGACTGAGGAGCAGATCCACAACAGCTGTAACCATGGCTGCATGGTGGCTGTGTCACTGCCATCCTGCAGCCTGTGTGCTGCTTACAAGAGGTCACCGATGACAGTGCATTTGGTCCTGTCACAGTCTCTTTTTATGTGTCTCAAACCCCTCATAGAGCATGGCACATTAAGCAATCAGCTAGGCAAATTGGGCCCAGGAGTGCAGTAGAGCATACTGCAGAGAAAGGCAGCAAGCTGCTGGGAAAGCTGCACGTGTGACCTTACACAGCACTTGTCCTTTTACGACTGGCTGAGGCCAGCGATGCTCTCAGGAGGACAGCTGCACACTCACTTCTGGGGGGCTGGTGCCAAGTCACTGGAATTCTGCCACTGTAACTAATGAACTCCCTTAGGAACCTCTGAGTTAGGTTTAACATTTTGCAAAATGCATTTATTCCCAAATGCACCAGTAAGGATGTCCAGCTGGTCTAGATGCACAAGACTTCACAGGACACACACTACACAGCCAAAGGTTAATAAAGCTAAGGTACAAACTTAAAACCACATTTGTTCTTTGAATAGGTCACCAGATAATGTGATTTTCCACCAAATTAGCAGCAGATGAATTATCAAGGTTCTGCCGGCTTGTCTGACATGAAACCTGTGCTGTTTGAGAAAAGGAAGAACTTTCACACAAGGGCGCTAGAGAACATGCAGCTGGGGAGCACTGCTACCTTTGCTGTTAGTCAGACAGAAGAATGCTCCTCTTCACCACAAACTGCAGCTCAGCTAGAACACTTGTCCTAACAGTCTCTGCCAGGTTCCCTAAATACTGTCTGTAAGAACAATCAGTAAGTAGAGAACTGGGTGCATTTAGTCTACTGTGTGCTTTTAGAAAGCTCTTATGCTGCAATTAGTACCTGGACAAGGTAAGTTGTGACAATCCATTTCCTTGGCACCCAGCAGGCACTAATACCTGGGTGAAAGAGCATGTAGGTAGTTCTGTTCAGCTCCAAGCAAGCAAAAAACACTCTGCAAGCATAGGATGATGATAAAACCAAAGGGAGTTTTGATGTTGACTGTGACCAGCCCAAAAGCAGACCCTTTTGATTAGAGACTCCATGGTGAAATTAAATTGGCCTCCTGGCACTCCTGCTGCCTCTAATGAGTAAAATCATGTGTGTTTTAGCCTCTGCCTAAGCCTAAGGCTTTAACTACAGTTTTACCTTTATTCTCTGGTATAACTCCTTCCTTAGGTACTTTGCCAGTAGCTGCCTTAGAGTTTAATGTACCATCTTGAGCCTTGCATTGACCAGACTTCTCAGCTCTCTCTCAAAGTTCATCAGTAGAGAGGTTTATATATTTGTAAAACATTACAGTGCTTTAGTAAGTGAAAAAGTTAATAGCAGAAGGTAGCTTTGTATGTAATGCTATCTCTGCATGATCATTGTTTATCTTTTCAGAGGGAACCTGCTGTAGCTATTGTAAATTTGCACAACAAAGTAATACTTCCTTTCCTGCTTTGGCTACACCAGAAAATAAAGGGTGGGTGGCTGGCTGGAAAAAAGGTGGAGATACAGGAATAACCATAAGTGAAGTGGCTGAGAAGTTAACAGCATTTAGTGTGCTCAGATTGAAAAAAGAAACAAATTTATATCATCAAGGGTTTTGAAGAATTGATGTATAAAACAGATATTTTAAAATTTAGGGATGCTGCAACCTGTCGACAGAACAGTAAGCACCATACCCATGCTCACCAGAAACACAGAGATTATCTTGGCAGAGAATTATCATTTCTTTCTACCATCATGAGCAAGCTTTAGAACAATTTTTGAAGGAAAGAATAATTAAGACCTGAAGGGAAGTTAAAAATTATGTAGATAAAATGATTAGGGCAAACTCAGCTGGTATCTCTTTTTTACCTGGTGTAACTTTTTTACCTGGATGCTAAATTGCCAAGCTAACTTGCTAAGCCAGGTTGATTTAATCACTTGCAATGATTTTTGTCTTGGAATGGACAAATATCCTTAGAACTGGGTCAAGACTTCAGAACAATCTCCTTGATGGTGGAATATAGTTGGCCCTTGTGGCAGTCACTTTCTCAGCTGTGCCATGGTAATAAATGCAGCATACTTCTTTGTCATGGGACAGAAAGAAAAGCCTTTATGGAAGTTCAGTCTTACTGCTTGAGAAAATTTATCTGGCCTGAGTCTCCTGTGGGAGGTGCCTCATGCACTCAGAAGGCAGATGTGAAACCTACTGTTCAGTCAGCTAAAGCTGTGTCAGATTAGTCTGACCCTCAGAAGAGTGTCTGCTCCAAAAAGGCCACCCATGGTTCTGAGATGGCTGCAGCAAGGAAGGAATGAAGGTAGTGGTTGATCATATCACGACAATTGATGGGATGGTTGTGAAAAAGGCATACAGGTACTTGATGTATCCAAAAAGGTTTTTCTAAAGCAGAGTAATGACTGTCTTCTCCTAGAAATACAGTCCAGTTGATCCTCTCTCCTAGTCAGGGTAAATCAAGGATTTGCAAAGAAAAAATTGATCAAGGCAGCCTCTTCTTGAGAACCCTTTCTCTGAAAGGAATGTCGAACTGGATGAGATGCAACAGAACAAATCACTCTGTTCATCGTTGTTTTCCCATCACCCTGTTCCCAAGGATCACAGAGACATGGACAAGTGTGTCTTGCCACCAGTAGGATGAATGTCTGCAGGCTGGGTCCTGTAAGAAGGATGCCAAAATGCTATTTACATTGCAATTTTTGGCCTGACTCTATGAAAAGGAGAGGCTGTAATAGAGTTCTGGACATGAGGCTTTATCATGTCTGGGCTCTCAAGTTTTGCAGTGGTATTCTTGATGGATCTGTTCTTGATGCAAACATCTCCGAGTACATATTGGTGGCACAGTGACAGAACTTGTCCTCTGACCAGTAATGGAGGCCTAAAGTGGAGTTTGCAGAATACTTCTTTATCCTCTCTGCACCATCATTTCTGTACAGAAATGTAAAACCTCCTTCCTGCTACATGCTTGTGAGATTCATGGAAACTCTCAAATATGCTCCTTCTCCACCTCATGCAAGTCAGGCTCTTACTCATGCAAGGAGTGCCAGTGAAAAGCATTGTCTGTCATCTTTAGATTTCTCTTTGTGTGGCATAATGAGTGCTGTGGTAGTGCAGGTTGCTCAGAATTGCTGTTGGGGGCATTGTGAGAATGCAGTGAACTTTTGCAGCTTTCCTAGAAAGTAGGACAGGAGCAAAGAGGCAGCAAGAAGCAGCTCTGCAAGGCAGTGAAAGAGGTGTGAGACTCCTCTGCGGGGGCTCTTCCTCACTGACTCATCGGAGAGCTGTACTCCCACTTTTCATTTGAAAATGAACCTCTACCCCTCCCTCGACTGTAGTTGTCCCTAAGTGTTGGCGTCACCTTTACACCTCTTTTTCTCACAAGCATGTGTGGGTGGTGCTAGCTTTGCACATGAAAACACTGGCTAGTGCTCAGCCTTGCTCTTTAGTTCTGGTAGTGGTCACAGTTGGATACACTTCCTTTTATGCTGTCAAAAATGTTTCCATCAAGGCAAACATAGGGATGGAGACTGCTGCGAGGTGAGGTGCTCCTAGCACACAGTGGATAACAACAGCCAGCAGAGACGAGGGGGGAAGGTCCCTGCTCTGCAGCTCTATCACCTACCTCGCTTTTTAAACACCCGTGAGACAGTCTTGCATTACGTGTGAAATGAATTCATCAAAAATGATGACAGGGGAACATGGATCAAACTGCCAGATGGAGGAAAGGCATTCTTACAACACTCCTTGCTAATCACACTGAATGTTTCAGATGGGAGCATGGTGACTCACAGAAGGGAGCTGCTCTTCTTCTGTCCTCCATGCAGGTATACTGATGGTGACAGGATACTGCCACCCCACGTGGGTGGTGGCTCTTTGAAACATGAAAGGAACGAGTAAAAATACCTGGAAATTTGAATTCTAGAATTACTTACCCTTAGGTTAATTCAGTCCTTCAGGCTTTCCATTGTCTTCCTCAGGAGTGAAACAAACATTCTGGTTCTACAGCTGAATGCGATGGCCAAGTCACAACTTGGCAAGTCTGGCACTACCCAGAGTCAATGGTCTGAATCCTAAATCCTGACTGCAGGCACATCCCTTTCAGGGAATAGCCTTTCAGGGATGTGACAGATGTGACCTATCAGTCACCTTCCAGCCATGGGCTCCTGCTGCCCATGAGATCCATGTAAAGCATCAACTTGTATGGAAAATCATACTGTGAAAAGCCAGTGTCCATAAAGGAGACAGAGGAGTCCTGCAACTTTATTTGAATAAAGGAAGCGAGTGTGCTGGGGCATACGCCCACAGGGTTTTCTCTCTTAAGGTTTTGGAGGGTGCAGCCTCCTTTTATCCCAAACTCCCGACCTCATGTTGTCCTCTTCCTTTCCCCATTGGCTGAGGTACTCGGAAGGTACAGCCTTCCCAAACTGCCTGCCACATATTCCCCCTTTGAACTAGTCGTTTCCCCCCAAAGTTCAGAAACTAAGGCTAATGCAGACCCATTTGTCTATTTCAGGATTCTGAAACTGTCTGGATTCTGTAGCAGATCTGTGGCTTGAAGTTGGTAGAGACATTAAGACCCATTTCAAAGACATAAACACTCATACCCTCACCAAACACATCTTTCCTGTCAAACTCATGTAAACTTGTAATCTCTTGGAAAGTTCCTGAACAGTGCTTAGACTTTATGGATTGAATCCTTTACAAAGATTAGAAGAAGTGAGTCGAGGCATCTCTAGAACCAAAATCCTGCTTCTTAACCCAAGGCCACTTGCTGTTAGAATGGGCACACAGGGAGCAGGAAGCAAAACTCAGCCCATCACTCCTGAACAAACAGGATGCAGCAGCAACACACCCAGAAAGATTTAACAACATCTCACCTGAAAAATGAGTCAACAGATCAGCATTTTGAGAAGTGAGTAGAAATTTTCTGTTCCCAGGACAACAGCACTAAGCAAGGCTGAAAAGTGATGTTTTCTATTATTGTGGAAATGCAGTCTAGTCTGCAACATCCAGGATGGAGTCAGGCTGATTTCAGCATTACAGTCAGAGCTGACTTAATCAATGATAGTTTAATATCCTTCTCAATTGCTGTTGTCACGGCTGCTGCTTCATCTTAGCAAGCATGTCACAGTCCAGTCCATCTTAGGCCGGTATGGTTTCTTCACAGATGAGTCCCTTTCAGACATACCCCCCGCAAAAACTGGTGTCACATGTAAAGACCAAGATAAGGATTGCAATATCTAGCATGAAAAATACACAGAAACTCAGTGGTAATTGGAGAGCTATTTCTGTCCACAAATGTTTCATGGGTGGTTTGGGGTTTTTTTTTCTAAACTGTAAAAATAGAAGGCATGATGCTGAAGAAAGACGTGCTTGTTTTAGGCACTGGAGAAATTGTGCAGCAAAAATTAGCCTTTATGCAAAGATTAATCCTTGAGTAGGGAGATATGGGTCTCTTTTAACACTGCTTGACTTTTCCACAGGAGGTTTTGTATTTATAAGTGATTGCTCCTGCTCACACAGAAAACTTCTGTCTCTTCATCTGCTTCCCTGGAGACTTCTGAACTTGTCATCAACCTGATATCCCAGTCAGAGGAACACTTCCCCACTGTGCAATGAAAATTTATCAGCGTGTCCTTCAGCATGTCTCAACAACTCAGAGATTATCAACTCATCTTTCAAGTGATTAATACTTCTGGGTGTTTGAGAAGCACAACTCTCGTACTTGTGAGGTGCTGAGAGGCCATGGAAAAGAAGACAGAAAGGGAATGTAAAGCGTGACAGTTTGGAATGAGGGGCAGACTGACCCTGCTCTAGTTCAAGCCCTGTACCCACTCCACCTGGGTCCCATTTTAACTGGCCTCTGTAGCCCCTGCAACACAAACAGCAAACAGCCCCTTTTAATCTCCTTCCTTTGTATGACAATCCAGATCTTTGAATTCTCAAAGGAGTACATCTGAGAAGAAGTCATTTCACTTAGAGCTGCCTAATTATAGTTACGTTGACAGCCACAGTTGTAACTCCTCTGCTAAGAGATTTTTAGTATTCATCGGTAGGCACCTCATTGGTCGCTGCAGAGTACCTGTCAGTTATGATAATTGCTAATTTGTTTTAACTTGCCTCAGAAGCATTCCTAGAATTTATGGCTGTGCTGTGAGTTCATAAAGGCCTTGTTATTCCAGCTTTGCCTTCTACTGTGACAGAGGTATGGCAGAAATGCAACATATATAGTCATCATGGGCTGTCTATAAGTGATGCGCTAAGGAAATGCATGACTCCAATGCATACGTTTCCACCATGTACAACACCTTACTATGAAGTCACTCCTAGGATTGCTTTTGTGGCTCTGCCTGCATTTTGAACATACACACTAATATATGTGTGTATATAATTTTCCAGAAAAGCTGGTCTGCCTGTCCTTGCATGTATGACTGAGGCAGCTAATAGGGCTGCTGCATTCATATAGAGTCAGGTCAAGCAAAGAAGAGCAAGGCAGGACAAAGGAAAAAGACTATTTCACAGCCTGGCAGGCATGGGCCCAGTGCTTTTGTCCAAAAGCTCTCATATCTTGCTCCTGAACTGATCCTGACAGCCTTGCAGGAAGCAAAGTTACTTCAGAAGATTGTAATGCCCCCTGTTACAGCAGGAGATGTTCACTGCACTGCTTTACTGGAATGCATTGGTACCAGCAAAGAGCACCCAGATCATGTAAAACACAGGGCAAGAGTAGCATAAATACAGAAATCTGTGCTAATGTTCTAACCATAAAGTTGGAAATTAAGCAAAATTTCCCTTCCCCCCTACCACATATTGCATGGCAAGCCTAGACCATGCTTCACTCCAGCCTGCACACCAGGACTTCTGCACAGCATGTCCCTGCCATTGGCCAGCAAGCCACCCCAGCAACTCTGATGCCTGTGAACTGCTCCCCCACATGCCTACCCCTCCACTTCCCACTCAGCTTTCTGCCTCCCACAGATATTGGGTGGCTTTCTAAGCCATGATGAGCATGAAAGAAGCTTTCCAGCTTGGCCCAGTAGAGCTCCTTCCCCATTTTGTCTCTAATTTCTGCACCCCTGCAGTGCTGAGTCATGGGTGTCAGCCTGGAAAATGCAGTGTCTGTGAACTTCCCTGAATCCCCCATGCATGGCAGAAGAAGGGGATTTACATGCAACACCTCTACTCTGCTGTGCTACTGGTCTTAGGAGAGTCCCCCAGGCATGTATCATAAATTGCTCAAAGTGTGCCAGAGTTGTGATTTTTTCATCTTGGATACCTGTTACCCCGGTGCCCATCCTGACCCGAGGTGGTTTCCTTGCACAGCCTGCTCCAAGTCCTGAGCTTTTGGAAGTGCCCTGGGCATCTCTGTTTAGTCACAGCAATTCCAACAAGAGGATCATGACATCATTCTCAAGGCTGGGCAGGGAGGGGTCCCTGGCAGGAAGAGCAGGGTTACTAAGCATGTGGGCTGCCCCAGAACAGTCATTCTGCCCAGATCAAGATTTCCCTCTGCCAGCACCAGCCCTTTGCCGGAACACCTGGGCCATAATCCCCATGGAGACCAGTCCCAAAGTCTGAAACATGGTAGCCATTAAGAATTTCAGAGTTTAGAAGAGGTTCACTCACTGTGTCATAGTACAGGTATGCTATTAATTATTTTGAGTGGGTATTGAAGCAGTAAGACTCTGTGTGTTCCCTGCAGAAGAAGACTGCTCCAGCAGCACCTCTCTGGTTTTTGATGCTATTGTTTTAACTCAAAGACCCATCATACGATCAGTTCTGCTACTGGTCCTTGAATCTAAAGAATTTCTCTTCCATCAAACAGAAAGTTTAATTTGATGAACAGACAGACGTTTCAAAATGTGACCTTTCCCAAGGTGAAGTACTCACTAGATGTATTATTTATTGGTTTTCAATTCTTCCACAGGCAGACATGCCTATTGTGCCAGGAAGGTTAAACAAGAAGATGTTTAAAAATTCATTTAAGTGCAAATACAGTCCTTACTAGTGTAGTAATTCTTTCTCTTAACTACACATTTAAGAGCAAGATGTGCTTATACAGGAGGATAAATGATAGCTTGTCTGAGGCAGGACTGACAGCTTGTAGATAGCCACTGCTGGCTGTAGGTGAAGCTTAAATTGTCTCCAGCCCTTTCCTTGAGCTCATTTGCCATCCATCTGCTCTCTGAAATTGGACCCTCCTGTAAGTGTGGAGTACCTCGGTTTGTCTCAGCGTCTAAGCTCAGGTTCTTTGGAGGGGACAGCACTGAGGTGCTCAGAGCAGCTCCAGCCACAGCAGCTGACCTTGCAGGGCTCTTATTAGGTGGGCCAGGGCCTTGTGCAGGGGTGCAAGTGAAGGAAAAGCTCTTCATTTTGGAAACATTGATCTTCTCTCCCTCTGGGATAGGAGCAGAGGTCACCTTGGAGGTCACATGCAGTCTTGTTTCTTCTGGCTCCTAAGGATCTTGATAATTGAGTGTGATTAATTCACAAGATTCTCTTTCCTTCCAGACCAGTGTAGCTTAAATTTTTCCAGATTGGTTAAATAATATTTCCAACAGATGCAAGCAAAAACCCCACTAGTGGATTATGGCAAAGCAGAACAATTTGCTGAGAAATTAGTTCATTTGATTGGAATTAATACATTATATGTTGTAGTGAATTCTTTAGAAGCAGAAAAATGTGCATGAATAATGTAAATAAGAATAGCATTTTGTACTCATCTTTCTGGGAAAATCAGTCCTGACAGCTTGTTGGATTTGCCTCTTCTGGCTATTTATGATGGTGACTTAGAAACTCTTCCTGACTGAGTGTTCAG
This sequence comes from Drymodes brunneopygia, assembly GCA_013400955.1. Classification (NCBI taxonomy): domain Eukaryota; kingdom Metazoa; phylum Chordata; class Aves; order Passeriformes; family Petroicidae; genus Drymodes; species Drymodes brunneopygia. The sequence goes on along the minus strand of VZTZ01013265.1, from coordinate 42,371 downwards.
TCAAGTAAAAAGGAAGGATAAAACCAGTATAGGCTCTTATCTGTTCTGTTATAAAAACTGACTGTGCCTGGCCCTAACACAGTGTGTTATTCTCCCGTGCCAAACTGGGGTTGGCCCCCTACACAGACTTCGTTCCTGAGCTCTGGCTGCTGACACCATCCTCCAATTTACACTGTGTAACACAGAATCATTAACATATGTTGAGCAAATTTAAATTCTTTCATAATCAGGAGTAATCAGTAACACAGGATAAAAATAGTAAGTAAAAACTGCAGCCCAAGTGATAAAAATAGCCTGACTGAAGCAGTGAAGATGGAAGACAGCAGAGCTTATGGCTGCAAGGCCAGGACCTCAGAGTCCTCCTCTTCCTCCCACATGAGCATTCATAGTCTCAGTGCAAGGTGCCATTAATACCCAATGGCCCATGAAATGGGGGTTTCTGCATCAAGGAAAGGATTTTTCTGTAAGCTCTCTAGACCCTAGAAGAAAAGGCAGGTTTGATACTGTTTGCACAGCCCAGCTCCCCATCTCACTTTTGGCCCCCAGCAGAGTCCCTGCACGAGCAGCCAGACTCTGAGTCTGACTGGTCCAGCACATCTTTTTCACACCTACATCGCCTCCTTATCCCTTGGCGAGAGCCACCCTGGTGCACACTGGCAGCTGGCACGTGATCCTGGGTGCTGCACTGGGGAGCAGTGAGCCCCTCCATGTGCCTGCAGCATAGCGCCCAGCACGACAGGGTCAGCACTCGCAGTCCTAGTGCAGAACTCCTCTCCCTCAAAGCCCTCTCTGATGAATCAGAAGCACTCTGAGCATGAAGCATTGTCCCCTGGCACTCCCAGAGCCCACTGCACAGTCCTCATCTTGCTGCTGGAGAAATGTGGTGGCACTGCCACATCCTGCTCTTTGGACACGTCAGTCTTTGGGAGCTGCACGGGCTGCAGAGCGCACATCCCCCGGGGCACAGGAAGGAGTGCCTCGCTCTGTGTCTGCACTACAAGTGAAACATGGTTAGCAGGGCATGGAAGATGTAGGGACTTCCAGTCCTTTTCAGTTCTTTCCCACATTCTTAGCATGGGTGTGTAGAAAACGAAATTAAGCAGCTTGCTCTGCTAATTTTCCTCTCCTGTGACCAAGGTGACAGTGAGTAAGTGTAGTGCCCATGATATACTCTTATTACCATAGTAACTCAGCCAGGAGCTGATGATTGCACAAGTAGATGCCAAAAGGGAAAGACTGCCTAAGGAATAAATCAGCTCTCTGCTAAATGGGTGCATTGTCCCTATCTGCACTTGATACGCCTGAAAAGGCAGTGGGATTCCTCTGGCACACAGTGACAGCAAATTACACCTTAGACCTAAGTCTATGCTTGCAAAGCAATCTCCCCGAAGGATCTAACATTTTACATCTAAACAAAAAATTACCCACCCCTTATTAGAAGAGGATGATTTTCAGCAAGGGTCTGCACTGTCATCTGCATTTCTATTTCCTTTGAAGCAAGGACACGGGGTGCAGCTCCAGCTGTGTCACCTGTGAGAGCACAGGCCTGTCTGCAGTTCTCCATAACAGCAGCTGCTCCATGCAAAGAGGAGGCCAGCATTAATGTTTCAGCTTAGTGAGAGTGGCTGGAGCCTCCAGGCACAGGATGTCCTTGGCAGCACTGTGTCTAATCTTTGGAATCTCTGCTCTAGCTGTGGTGCTCTGGGATGAGAAGGCCTTAGAACAGCTGGTGGTGATGAGACAGCCCCTTGCTCCAGGCAATACCATCTACCTGAAAACCTCACAACAGCAGCTGGTGTTTCATGCTCTTGCCATCACAGTGCTCCGTGGGGTCTGAAACCACTGTCACACCCAGGCCAGTAAGGACCGAAATACAAAGAAGTCAGCCAGGTACCAAGGCCGTCAAAGGGACATGTAGCAGGGCAAGGATTTGAAAGCTCATGTCTCAGGCAAATAAAGTATGAGTCCATAGGTGATCTCAGGGTCACACATCCTTTTCTAAAACAATTAAGATCAAAGAGGGATACTCCAAGTACATGGGGTTTTCTTCATATTTTCTTCTTAGTTTTGCCTTTTGGGTAGTAATCCTTATACCAGCATTAAAACTGCTGGTCTAACATTCATCACTGTTATTCAGGTCCATAACATTTCTGATTAGTATCCAAGGAGTGAGAGGGACACAGAGGAGCAGGATTAGACCATTTTGGCAGTCATGGACACCACGACTCTGTGAAGGCAACATTAGATAGTAGCCACCATTCAAACTCCATCCTTCCCAACAGCCCAGGACACCTCCTTTGGTAAGACAGGAAAAACATGTCCAACTGACATTACATTAGGGTGGGAAGTAGCAAAGTCCTGGCACACAATCCTGTATATTTGGATAAAAATGTTTCAGGAATATTTATAACCTTTCCACCAAGTGCTGTTAACAGATACAAGAGCAAGGCTCAATTATGCAAGGTTTCCACTTACATAGTTTCTGGTCAGCAATAGCTCAAGCTCCTCTCTACCCCTACCTAGAAACCTGCTAAAGGAAAACCTTCTCTCGAGTCCTGAAGCTGCACCAAAACCAAATATATATATATATATATTGTGGGGGAGAGGAGAGCTAGTGCGTTCATTTGGGAACACACAGAACATAACTCACATAGATGAGCTATATATATATTTATATGTATGTGTGTGTGTCTGCCTATTTGTGCACATAAATCCTGAGAGATCTCTCCCCTGCTGCTGTGGATAATAAACCTCTGTCCTCTCAGGGCACGAGATGGCAAAGCCACCTGGGCTCCTGTCCCCATCTCACACTTCTCTCTGTCTTTGGCCCATAAAGGCACCTGCTGACATTAACAACTCATTTGAACAGAATAACTAAAATGCTTCACTAGGAGGCCAGAAGCAAGTAAAAAAGAATCCTGTCACTGGGTCTTCCTGAGCTTCTCCAGCAGAGAGCAATATGCTGCTGGCCCTTTGTTTCAGGGCTGATACTGGCACCAGTGACATGCCACAGGGCCAGGCTGGTTCTCAGCACACACAGGACAGGCACAGGCACATTGATATACGGCAGTCAGGAGGTGATGGCAAGGGAGAGCAGACACTCCTGATAGCTATTGCTGCTTTCATAGCAAAATCTGAGGGGAAAACAGGCAAGTAAATATAGTGGAGTAAATGTGGCAGTGAAGAGGACCCTTGTCCTCTGGCAATACAGCTCCCATGATGGGACATCCAGTCAAAACCAGATTTGGACAACTTACTTTGAAAGCTAATGCATTTTTTTATCTTCTCTTGAATGCATTGTTTTTCTTCTCTTGAGATACTCATAAGAAAGTACTTGGGGGAATGCCTTTAATTATGAGGCTTATGTATAAAAGGCTTGTTGCAAGGAAGAGCCTTGTTGCAAGGCTGACTGGCCAGCTCATACCTCCATTCCCGCTGGGGTCAGACATCAACAGGCACTGAGTGTGCCCAAACCCCCAGAGCACCTGCCCCTTTCTCTGCTAAAATCTCTTTACAACAGGACAAACCAAAAAGTGATACATGGCAGTTCCAAGATGGTTTCTAAAATACTAGTGGAAAGAGAAAACGGGGTCAGAGACAATGTTAGAGCTTTGTATATGACAGCCTGCACTTAAGGAATCATACTGGAAAAAGACCCAGGCAAAGGAAAGATTAAAAGGAGAAGAAAGTGGAGGTAAAAGTCAGTGGAGTGGCTGGAGTGTGTGCTACAGCTGGGGGAGACTCTGCAGCTAATGACAAGAAGACAGTGTGCGAAGAGATTTGAAAGTGGAAGCCAAACTGGGAAGTCAGATGAAAAGCTGGAAAAGGCAGGTGCTGAAGTGTGTGTGATCATGAAAAATAGTGTGGAGAGAGAATGAAAGTGGGAACAGCAGAACTGAAAGGTTTTCTGAAAGAAGAGACATCTGTCGTCTGCTCTACCAGGCTCAAAGGAGAGCAAAAGGAGTCAGTGGCATCTCAGCCCTCTGCAGCAGGTGGCTTGCAGGCTCCCTCCCCACCAAAGCTCTGGGGAATCACAATGAAATGCAATGAAGTGGAATAAGATAGGCTGGAGCATTGTAGCGTGGCAGTGTGTGAAGTCTGGATGGTAGTTTCTAAATCCACCTGGAATTTGTTCCTCTGATCTGCAAGGAAAATTGTGTGTTCACAGACCTGCTAAGAACCAAAAACTGAAAAAGTTCAAGTTTACTATATGGTGGCAAAACATTGAATTCTGTAGCAGCAGGGGAAGGAGCTGTGGGTTGCCAAAGCCCTGAGACAGATCAAGTGTAAGCCTCCAGCCCTGAACCTTGCACCCTTGGGGCTCTAGGGACTCCAGGAGCACTTCTGTCAGGGTAGTGTTCTTAGGAATCATCTTCCTTCTTAAGTGTGAGGCCTTTGCGATCTTTCCACAGCTGTCTGCAGGCTGTTTTCTGAGGAACAGAGGGCACTGAGGCATTGTGTGTACTTTGTTTTCAGCGAGGCCGTCTTAGTCTCAGGTGTGTGGAATGGGATATTTAAGCACTCAGACCCTGTCCTTGCCCTGATTGGCAGCCCAGTTGGTTATGCTCTGCCCTCTGCTCCAGCCCCACGTGGGAGGGAAACCCAGCCCCTGCACAGGGGTAACAAAGATGCCTGCCTCCAGCCCATGCACTGGGATCTGCAAAGGGCCTGTTTCCATTAAAACCAACAGCAACCTGCCTTTGGGACAGATTCTGAGCTTCCTTATTCCCATCTCAAATGACGATGGGAGCAGGAGAGGTGTGAGCCAAACACAGCTGGGGAGCCCTCACCCCTCCAATCTTCCTGGGCTTACCTTTATTCCTGACTCTCTACCTTCTGCCAGCAGGGGGACAGCGCAGGGGAACAGAGAATGGGGGTTGTGGTCAACTCATCTCATGTTGTTTTTACCACTGCTTCCTCCTCAGAGAGAGGACTTTTTCCCTGCTCCAGCATGGGGTCCTTCCCATGAGAAGGAGTTTTCCATGAACTTCTACAGTGTAAGTCCTTCCCATGGGTTGTAGTTCTTCACAAACTGCTTCAGCATGGGTCCATCCTACAGGGTGCCATTCTTCAGGCACAGCCTGCTCCAGTGCAACTCCCCTACGGGGTCGCAAGTTCTGCCAGCAAACCTGCTCTAGCATGGGCTCCTTTCCCCACAGGTTCACAGGTCAGGAGCCTGCTTTAGCATGGGCTTAGCACAGGGTCTGAGCCTCCTTCAGGCATCCCCCTGTTCTGGTGTGGGATCCTCCACAGGATTCCAGTGCGTATCTGCTCCACCATGGACTGCCTCACCATGGTTTTCAGCATTGGCTGCAGGGGAATCTCTGCTCCCGTTCCTGGAGCACCTCTATCCCCTCTCCTTCACTGACCTTGGTGTCTGCAGAGTTATTACTATCCCATAATCTCATTCTGGTCTTCTCTGGCCACAATGGTTTCTGCACAATAACATTTTTCTCTTATTAAATTCATCATCCCAGGGATGCTACCACCAACACTGATGAGCTCAGCTTTCCTAGGGGTGCTGCCATCATCGCTGATGAGTTCAGCCTTGGCCAGCCACTGGTCTGCGTAGAAGCCACCTGGCATGGGACACAGAGGAAGCTTTTGGTAGCTTCTCGCAGAAGCCAACCCCTATAGCCCCCAGCCTGTCTCCCCCCAAAACCCTGCCATGTAAACCCAATATGTTCACATTCCAGATCAGGAGTCCAGGACATCCAGTGGGGGCTTTCCCACCATCAGGGAGTGTAACGAAGAGTGAATGAAGGTTCATCCCTCAAGGCTGAACATGTCATAGTGGCCAAATCCACAGAGAGACTGTATTTTGAACATGTCCCATCACAGCCTATGAGTTAGCCTCTAGTGTGGCATTGCATGCTGGTGGCCACGAGGAATTCCAGGCTCTCACCAGTTCAGGTCTTCCCATCTCAGCTTGGGATGCTGTTGCCCACTGTCTGTGAGACATCAAGGACTCAAAGATCCCTGCCTTATCTGCATACTGGCACCCTTAACTGATGCTCCAAAACTCCCCAAATATATACCTATATATGTAAATATATATATGTAAAAGCAGCCCAAATCCAAGGTTTCAGCAGTACAAGCAATGGGAACCTGACAGAATGTTTACACTCCCTCCTGAGCGAATCATACACATGCAACTGCTCTGAAAGATCCAGTAGCTAAGTTCCCAACATGAATATGCTTCATTAGTTGCATTTACTTTTGTTTCTATTAGACAAGTGTTTCTATTTGTCTCATCACACAATACCCACAAAGCAGACAAATAGCTTTTGCCAGCTTCTGTTAGGTTGTTTCACACCGGTAAAGACTAGTTATGCTGGTCTCAGGAAGTCGACCTACATCCTTTTGGCTGTTATTATCTCATCAACCAGGCCAGCCTCATGCTAGCTAGTTCTTGCCCTGTCTTGTTTCAGTCGGTTGGCATAGTGGCTCTTTTTCCAAGGATTCACATTTCATTTGCATAAGAACATTAATGGAGTAATTTCAGAAATAAACGCCCAGCTTAACCCTGCTGTACCCTTAGGAAAAGTCCTCTTCACTGTGAAGGCTTTTTGGCATTTCCCTTCTCCTCCACTGCCTAACAAAGGCACACATGAGAGAGGTCAAGCTCCTCTTTGTGCCACTTTCAAAAACAGGGGCTTTCACAATAAGAAAACATATCCAACATTTCCTGTCTGGCTTAGGCTAAAGTCATAATTTGTCTTCTCCAGAGGGACCAAAGAAATGTAAGACCAGAGTAGGCAGGCCAGAGAATCTTACTGCTGGCAAACTTCTGAACTTTACATTCAAGGAGGGTATGATTAGCACGTATGGCTGGGGCAGTACATCCAGAGCCCTGTTTTGCACATTTCACCTGAGGCAATGATGGGTATTTAGAAAAAAGCACAATAGTCCCAAGAGTGGAAAATCCAGATCTCCCTGCACAGGGCACAGAGCCCAACTGTTGGCATTTAGAACCAAATGCCTTCTGGTTCTTGCTCTGTTCCCCGTGATTTTTGCGTCCATGGCCACACTGTAGTGAGTTCCCAGTTCCAGCAAGGAAAGACTAGAAAATCTTCCTTTATCCTTGAAATAGCCTACACCTCACTGTTTTCTGGGAGGAGGTGGTGGATGTGTGCTCAGGCCCCTCCAGCTGAGCAGATATTCCAGGCACCAGATGCCACGCTCCAGCAGGGAGGGAAGCTGGTGCCCCATCCTTCACACTCACTTTCTCTTTTGCTATGAGCTGTAAAGAAAGATTGTGCTTTGTCAAGGTTAATGAGATATTTATTCTACATTTGATCTCCCCATTTAAAGCTTAATTACTGCCCTAGAAGCCTCCAGTCTTTGGAAATCAGCATCTGTGAGTAACAGAAAGATGGAGCCCTCAGCTATTTCACACTACATGAAAGGAGCACCCTGTCAGATCATGTTATGAGGTACCTCCATTGTCTGTGAGTCAGTCAATCACAGGTTTTCCTCAAGCTCATGTTACCCCCACTGTCATCATCCTCCTTCCTTGATGCTCCTTTTCAAGACACTCTCCTCCCTCCCTCTTTGATGCTTGTTTGAGGACACCCAGCTGGGCTGCATGGTCTCTAAGACTGGGAGAGCCTTCAGCCCCTCAGGCAAAGGTTTCCTTGTCATGAAGGCACTCCCCTATTTGGTTGACAATCCTCTTCCAGAGACACTCTCAAGCTGTCTGCATGATGTCTGTCCCCCGGAGGGGTGCATGCCTCCCTGAGGATGCCTTCCCTGGGATATAGCTATGGGCCTTGAAAGACAAGGGGAGAAGGCACAGAAACCCAAGAGAAGCAAAAAGGGTCACTCCAAATGCAGGGCTAGCTGCATGCAGAGCCTGTGCACACTCTGCTGCAGAGGCTTCTGGCTACACCAGCCTGGTGCAAGGAGAGCTAGTCCCTGCTACTGCTCCCGCTGGTGCCAGTGTCCCACACCAAGGCCTTGTAATGAGATGTCAACATCACCTCTGACATCTCCACCCAGCCTGGGTAGCGTGGCAGAACCAAGTCCCATGGTGTTGCACTGGAGGAAGGGGGCATTTGAGCAAGAAAAGAAGAGGAGGGCTCTGCCTGCAACACCCCAGCACCACCCCAGATCTCACTGATAGCAATGTCCACCCAGCAACTTGCAGAGGAGCCAGCATACCCTGTCAGGCCACCATCCTGAACCCAAGCATTCCTTTGCTTGCTTTCATTTTCAGAAGGCTAACATGACAGCAGTCTATCACCATCTGGGGGCAGCTCAGCTTCTGGGCTGAGAAGTTTTGGGTGTCTGGTGTCCATCACAGTGGGGGTGCTGCTACAGCTCATCTTCACTGTCACAAAGGAGCTGGGTGTGAGCTGCATGGTGTGGCACCTGGAGTGCGAGGGGCATCAGGGCTGGCACAGCACAGCAGGAGGCACAGGCATGGATTTGACATTGTCATCCAGCCCCAGAAGGAGCAGTACCGGATCCCAGTGAATGGGCAGATGGAACTGTGGCATGAGAGCCACTGACACCTTCATTGTATGGCTGAGGCCCTTGGTGGCAGGTGTCACCCTTCACCGTGGGCACGTCACCGGCCCCATGGAACCCAGAACCTGGACACTGATGCAGGTACTGGGGGGAACCTCCAGGGGTTCAGGGACTTCCAGTGGGGACAGGGACCTGCATGGAGGTGTCTGAGGGGGTTGGGGACACCTATAGTGACAAGGACCTATAGGGGTGGCTTCTAAGGGTGGGAGTTTAGGGAGATCCATGGGTTGGGAATGTCCAGAGACACAGAGGACATGGAAGGAGGGGGTCAGGGGTGGGTGATGCCCCTGCACCATAGTGACCCTATACCCAACACCGTGTGCCTCTGCTCCCCCCTGCCCATGGCTGCAGGTGTTGGGAGCCCCTCTGTGAGGGTGTGTTGGAGGAGCTACAACCAAAAAAACATATCAGGTCAGAGGCTTCTGCCAGGCAGGATGCAGAGCAGCACAGGCCAAACCTCCAAACTGCGTCAGCACAGCACGTTACGCTGAGCTGCACTAATTAGTAGCCTAAAGAGAAACAGCATCAGCATGGATGAGTTCTCTCTGAATCAAGTCTCCCTGCAGAGACCTGCTTGTGCATCAGCCCTTTCTGCAGACATTGCACCCGTTTCTAGCTCTGGCTCTAGGTTGTTGAGTTGGTCTCCCATGCTGAGGTCAGATGCACCTGGCAGGCACCATCATGGGGGTCAAGGAGAGCTGTGGGGTCATTCAGGCTCTTAGAACTGAGAAGTGCTGGGCAGGAAGCTGAATGCTCTTTTGGAAACATGTCTGTTCTAGGCCCTACAACTTCCCAAGGAAGCAGGGTAAATGGGAGGTGCGAGCAGTGACTCCTCAAGTGTCAGCATGGAACGTTTTCACTGGGACGTGTTTCTGAAGTCAGGATTATGTGTGTTCTCTGAGCTTTATATAGTCACTTCTGTAAAGAGAGGAACTGTCATATGTCAAATGTCTTAAAAGATTTTAACAAGCTCTTCACCAGAAAGCTATTCTGTACAATTATGTTTTCAGTATGGCCCATGAATACATAAACATAAATGATTACATTATAATCAAAATACTGGGGCTCACTCAACAAGTCTGATTCATGGCTCTTTGCAAAACACTGAAGATAAGGGAGCAGATACAACTCATCAAACATATGCAAATTTAACTATGGGCAAGAGAAAACATATTTAAATGTAGCTGTGTACCTCTTAAACACTTGCTGCATTTCAAAGGTCAGTGTCCTTCCAAGGCCGCTGCTACAATTGCAGTTTTTCACAAGGAAAAAACACTCAGCCTCTGTATTTCAGTTTGAGACAGTTTGGTGAAATCAAATCCACAGAATGCGTCCAACTTGACTTTTCAAAGCCTAATTTTTAACATTTACTTTGATATAACATAATTGTTCTATAGGTAGTTCAGCCCAAATTGATTCAAAATTTCTTGGTTACCTAAAGAACAAATAAAGAGAACAGCAACCAGCCCTCTCCCAGGAGTGCAGGAAGGGAAGAGGTCTTTGGCTCTCTGTATCAACCTGTTGTCCCCCAGTGCAGGACTATGCAGCGCTGTATGGTTGTGTTCAGTCTCAGCAGGGAAGCATCAGTTTGTGACACTCCACAGTCTCCAGTTGAAAACTGCTCCACTCTTGGAAAAAACCTCTTGTTTAATGCTTGCCCTAAAGTACCTCTTGTTTTATAATACTATCAGCAACATTTATTTGAGCCATTTCGAGTATCCCAGAACAAGACATTATTGCTCTTTTTTCAGGCCTCATATTTAAAAATAATTACCCAAATTTTAAAACAAACAAACAATAACAAAACAACAAAAAATCATCCAGTAATAACAGAGGTGAGTTTCTCATCTTCTGTTGCAATAACAAGGTTGAACAATTCAAGATGTCATCACAGCTCTGAGAGGTATTCCTGCTTACGACAGCTCTGACGCAGGGAGGGGAAACTCCTTTCGGAAGCGTCAGGACATGCCCAGCAGAGGCAATGCGTAATGCTTCCTGTTATCATGGGATCTTTCATTAAATAGGAAAGGAAAACAAGGTATGTTATGCTGAAAAAGCCACGTTCCTTGTACTGTGGCCACAGCCCGCGAGGTGGCAGAAGGAAGCGGGTGTCACCGCAGGCTCAGCCAGCTCCAGCCGACACTTCTCTTGATCACTGGTGTTTTGAATTTTGAAAAGGAAGGCAAAAGAAAAAAACAATTGAAGAACAGAAATATGCTTAACTCTCATGTACAAACTTTCCTGGTGAAGAGGATAAGCTACTAAGAGGACTGTTTATATACATTAAAGACAGAGAGAAGTGCAGAAAACAAAGTGCACGCTTCTAGCACCCTTTTAGCACTATGTATTTCAAAATGGTAAGACAAATAATAGCAATGGCTAGGAATTATTTTATGGCTCTCATTGAAGTTATGACTGCCAAGAAGATGCCTTCAGACAGCTCTGTTGCAATATAAATTTGCAACAAAATTATCAAATCAGCTCTCTACTAAACCCACCTGTCCTGCAGGTTTATTAACTTGTTTATTGACAAGATCTATATCCAGCGATAATTAGTTTAAAAAAAACACTACTGAGAGCCTGTTCAGCTCCTTGATCTAACACACTTTGAAATCCTGAAGGAATGCAAAACATTAATTTATTCAGAAATCAGCAATTAACTTCTCAAGCTCCAAGAAACCTGGGTCCTACTGAAGCTTCCCAGGGAATCCCACCATGCACCTTACCCACACAAGACTGCAGCTCTCTCCTTCATAGAAGAGACACGGTGGTAGCTTTACTGAGTAGTATTCCCGACAGCCATGTACTTGGGGGATTTGCTTCCTGGCAGAGCAGTGCCTCAGGTGGGAGGGTCCTATATATATTTCTTAACTCCCTTTGCTGGATTCCCAGCATGTCCTGCATCTGTTGGAATTACCTGCTGAAGGAAGCTCATGCAAACACCTGGTTTCATCCTGTATTGCAAAGGAGGTTTAAATCACAGCTGCAAGATACTGCTCTCCCCAGCATGACAGTTCAGCAATATGGCTTCACTATTAGTTTCTTGGGAAAAGACTGTAGAAAACAGAACAATAATCTGTTTAACTCCCCCAATTAGGAAGGGTAGGGAGGCCAGTATGAGCTTATCATATCTCAGAGAGCAGAGAATCCCACAAAAGAACTTCTGTATGTCTGAGTCCTGTGAGACCCTGTGCATGCTCCAAAGGGAAGGCTATGATGAGAGCTTGTGCTGTTGTATCCAACCACAAAGCATAAAGTCTCAGAAAACCAGTGTTTTTCAGCCTGTCCCTCACTCCTGCATGTGTTGCTGCTGGCCTGAGATCATGTGTTGTATTTCCTAGATAAAAGTGAGTGAGGTCACCTCAGACTGTCTTTATAGTAGATCTAATTAGATTGCCCATGGACTATGTCCTTTCCTTGCCACGTCTGCTCTGACAATGATGCCTTTTTCCTGGTCTTAGGAAATAAAAGCTCAGACAGGGTTAGAGGGTTGGGGGTCATTCACCTCGGTATTTTAATAGGATCCCATTCAATGGCTTCTGCCATCCAGGTGACGCGTCGCAAAAGCCCCTTTCCCCTAATCGAGTATACAATTAAAGACCTTACACATTAGCATATCTAACAAGAGGGCCTAATAAGGGGCTAGGGTGGGCTAACTTCTAGTTAACAGAATCTATCCTGCTAGGGGACCTTGAGTGCTTAGGACAATAGAATGTTTGGTCTCCTATCTCTACATAGTTTCTAGGGTGTTTGGTCTCCCGGCCTACCAGACACCAAGAAACCAGGCTAAGTTATCACACCTAAAGCATCACAAGTATGCATGCTAATACTTGTGAATATAGTGAACTGTGTAAAAGGTATTTAAGAGAAAAAGAAAAAAATCCTTCGGGCATCAACAAAGTAGGCTTGCTGGCCCTTGCCTGAGGAGTTTTGCTGGCTGCCTGAGCTGCCTGTGCTCTGGACTCCCTGGAAGCAGGTCCCACAGCACTCAGTGCTCACTGGCTCACCCTGCAATGCCAGCCCTGCTTGCACAACCTCCAGAAAGCACTTTAGGAAGGGGTACCCTTTGCTATGACAGTATTTCTGCACCATGTTCCCTTCATTAATTTAATTCTCCATAAAGCTCCCTCACCAGCAGTGAACCTGCAGTGCTTCTTGCAGATCCGGCACAACTGTGAAGCACTCACTCCTGGGAAATGTTCCTGCTCTGGTGCTCTTTGTGTACCAACTTAGGTTCTTCTGCCTTAGGAAACTCTTAGTCCTTTTTACTGGGGTCAGCTTTGAGCTTTTCTGTCACTACAAAGTTCAGTACACTTATAGCACCACTGTGTAATTAACATTGCCATCACTTTGTGCCAATCATTTGTTTCTCTTATGCTGCAGTTTTGGGCTAGTGCAGGTATCACCAGCAAAAGGATGACTGCAAAGTCATTTGCACCTGACAGTTTCTTTGGATGTAGAACCAGTGCTCTTAGTTATAATAAAACTCCTACCTTAAAAGTTAAAAAGCAGTTGAGCAGCATGGTTAAGAAATCTGTTTTCCCATGGATTTATAGCTGGATTCTCTGGTGCCCAGCAAGACACAAACTCCCCGCAAAAAGTTTGCATAGGTGGGATACAATGTCTCTTCCATGTATATTTTGTGGTGTCTGAGCAAAACTCACAGCGCAGCTCCCAGGATCTGGGGAGGATAGTCTGTGCATGGATGTCTGCCTCTGCTGATTAACTGCTCCCTCAGATTCTGACTGAAATCAGCCAATGGGTCCAAAATTCCTGGCTGGACAGACTGAATGGTTGTATAAGCCTCTTGTCCATGGGAAAATGCTCCAGAAGAATACATGGTCAGACCAACTGTGCATGTCACTAACTGTGCTCTGAGTAAGCCAATTTACCTCAACCAGTCTGGTCCTCTTAACAAAATGTAACTAATATAGGAGACATGCCAGCAAAGCCTAAGTAGCTCTGATAACATTGTGTATGGAACAGAAAGGTTAAGATAAAGTCAATGGAAAGAATTTAAAGCTGTGTGAGATCTAAGGCTAAAGCAGAGTCCTGGCATGGTCGGGACCCCTGTACTCAGCTGAACTTCTCCATTTCTATGGCAGAAGGACCCTCTGTGCTTGTAAAGGCTCTCCCTTAGAGGAGACACAGCTGGGGACTGATTGCAGGGTGCTACACTCCTCCTGAAGAGAAATCGTTTAAAAAAGCAGTCATCATCTCAATTGCTGCTTCTGTCTGTTGGCAACAGGAAAGAAATGAGAGCTACTTCTGAGTTAGTGAGCTTGCACAGACTGGGTCAACATACTGCAGAAGCAATGGATGTTGTGCTAGAAATAAATTGAACTCTATAGCTTGAATAGATGCCAAGGAGCAAGTCTGATCTCCAAAACTGCAGCTAGCAGACCATGAAGAGAAATTGGCAGAAAAACACAGTGATCGACCGTCGAGAACTGCAGCACGTCCTGCAGATGAGGAGCTCAGGGCTGGGTACCACGTTCTCATAGAACGTGCAAGCTGCAAATGAACAACTGCACCTCTTTGAAATTCATTTGTGGGCCTTCTGGAAAGAATTAAACACAGGCAACAGCACTCAAACCAGTAGAGGTGGGCTGGATTTCTGCCAGTATTTTTCATACATAAGACTTCATTTAATAGAGAGCAGAACCAGAGAGGAGGTCAAGTACATCTCTTGTCTGAGCATTTTCCATGCTCCTAATGCTAATGGACCTGTGCATGTCAGTGCCCATGAGCAATGCAGCCCACAGTATGATGCAGGATTATCTTTTAGAATGCCTCACGAGCAAACCAAAGTTCAGAAATTTCTAGTCCCACCTTCCTTATATGTTAAGGAATAATGTTATTCCTACCTGACATTATCTGTCATGACACTATTTCTGTCCTGATCCAGACTAGTTAAGGCTCTGCTGTGACATGAGCCATTGGATTTCTGTAAGCCCCCTTCAATGTCAGTGCCTGAAGGGCAGCAGGGAGACATTATTGGACAGCAGCTACCCCAAAGAGGTCGGGGTTCAATTTCTCTAGGCTCTGCTATGGCTGGAACATGTTTGCTAGCACCAGAGTTATCTGGTCTGGACTCAGCCCTTTCTTTGAAGAATGGATATTGGATACTTTTTGAGGATTACTGGTGTTGTGCTGGATATCACTGCTGCGGTCCTTCTGTCACAGCACAGTGGAACAGCTGTTTCCCCCTTAGTCTAAATAACAGGATCCTGAGACATTTCCTAGAGGCCATCTGACGCTTGGTCAGAAGTGCCAGCACTGGACTGTGCCAGGCCAAGAAACCTTAATGCTATAATCTGCTGTCTCTCCTCTCACAAGCAGCATAAGAGCTGCAGGCACTCAGGAGCAACCAGGCTTTGTACCATGTGATCAAGTTGATTCATCATTTCTGCTCCAGTAAATACCACCTAAAACTCTTCAGGATGTACTAAGGTTAGATGAGAGAAACATGCAAGTTTCTACTTATCTCCTTGCCTTCATGCTTTGTCCTTACTGTTAAAAACCAAGTATTTTGCACTGAGAAGGTTGTTAGCTGGTCACAGGTTTCCACAGCCACAATGCCTTTGCCCAGGGCAGGATGCTGATGTGTCGGGGTCTCTGTGGTTGTGCAACACATCCCAGAGAAACTGCAGCCACATCTGACATCACCACTGAGATTTAAGAATGCAGCTGGCCCATCATGAGACAGCTGAGAGCAGGGGATCCAGCATGTGAGGTCAGTGTATTCCACAGGAGCATAAAAAAGCAGAGGTGCATAGTGAGCCTGCCAACTGTGTCCTTCACTGGTTTTTCAGCATTGTCATATAATTCTCCGCAAAAGCCCTGAAGAACTTCATGGAGACTTGACCGGAGTCTTTTCTCTTGCCTGGGTTGTTCTAAGCACAAGGGTGGTTCCTCCCATCTCCTCCTCTTTCCCAAGACAAACATTTCTGTCTTCTTTGAAGGAGGGTGTGGTAAAAAGCCACCTCCAGTGCTGAGACAGCAAAGCCATACGTTCTTTCCCGTATCGTCACTGTTTGCCCAAGCACCTCACCCTCCACAGTGCCTGTCTGAGCAATGGGAGCCACAGGCTCTTGAGCTGTGTAGAGCACTAAGGTTGTTTCCTGAGCCAGGGTGAGGTCTAATTGGTGGAGTTATGAGCTGCAGTGCCTGTGCAGAGCATTAGCAAGGCTCTGTGCTGGCAAGGGGCTGCAGGGTTATAGTGATGAGGAAAAAGGGATTCAAGCCTCAGAGTAGCTATGTCAGCTTTAGTCCTTCCACTGGTGTGTTTGACATGCACAGCTGCCTCTGGGTACTGCTAGAGGCTTCCAAGTCAACAGTGGTGTCAGGGCATCCACAGGGACTACTGAACGTCAGGCTTGGCAGTGTTGGTTGTGGAAACTTTGCCTAGCATATGGGAAGAGACACGTAGAGAAAGACCTGGGGAAGACCCTTAGAACTTCAGGGCACCCAAGTAAAGCAGTCAGGACAGTAAGAGCTGGACCTGGTCACCCTGGCAGGAGCAGGTTGTCCGCAGCACAGTCTTGAGAAGTCAAGAGAGAAATACAGATGTCCTGTTTATAGGCTGATGGAAACCATGGGAACAGACTGGGAGCTGATGGTACAAAATCTCAAAAAATAATTGTTAATGGGAAGCCATCCTCGCTGCCAGTCTTTTTTTGGTAGTGTTAGTCCTACAGGGACCTGTTCTTACAAAGTGTGGTTCAATACTAGTTCAAGCTCTTTGGCTTATCAAACAGAAAAGCAAAAAAAGGATCTGATCCTGATTTTAAATATTTGTGGAAAAGATTTCTCTCACCAAGGAACACTTTACAGTAACAGAAAAATATGAAAGAAATAAGCCTGGGAGGTCGTTTCCAAGCTAAATTTATTTTGCTTAAAGGTGCATGTTTTAAAACAGGGAACAGGTGAAGTGTGCAAAGGCACATCTTACACAGGCAGCCTTTGGTTTGGGTTTTGAACAGATGGGAGTTGTTACCATGAATACTGGGACACAGGAGACAGTACCAGGAAAAGCCTGGGACAACTGGTTTGGAGAAGGGTACCCCGGAGATGTGGGAGTAAGAATTTTCAGGTGCAGGATGTTAGGGGGTTGCAGTCTTGGTTTGGGGACAGAGAGAATGCAGCTTGTAGGTATTTAAACTGCTCCTGTCTATGCTTAGACAGGATCAGGCCTTCGTATTCTAACCTGATCTTCTTGCCCATGGAAATACTGTAAAAGACACTTTCCCACTGGGACAAACAGGCATGTCTCCAGCATCAGGCATTTCCACTTCACTTCTTCATCACTTTTTAGCCAGGTTGCAAGAGCAGAGTTTTTAAAATTAGCTTTGCAGACCAGTAGTCAGATTAAAATGAGTATTTTTTTTTAATCAGATAATTTAAATGAAAGCTTTACATTTTTCTAGCCTAGGAAATACTAATGTGCAAAGTCTGTATCTAATCTAACCTCACAACCAGCTCTTGGGACTCTTCTTTAAGTGCCATTCTGTCTTGCCTGATTAGAGATGTGCACTCAGTGTTTTCACATAGATGCATTAATTTATCCTCCTTGGTTTTCTCCCACAGTTTCCAAGCAAATACCAGGCTAAAGGACAGAGTGAAAAAATAACCCTCTGCCTGTGCTGTCCAGACATAAAGCAGGAAAAGGGTTTTCCATTCCTCCATCCCATGGCAGTCTGTCCTAAGAGTATACTTACGAGCATCTACTGAGACATGACTTCGTATATCCACAGTAACTCCATGACTTCATATACCCACAGTAACTCAGCTGCAGAAGTTCTGGCAATTAGCACAGAAATTGTGTCTTACTGCCCCATAAGTCTTTTACCTCTACATAGCAGCCATCTTTTGGCATTGCTGGCTCCTTCCAGTAATGTGTTTTCTGTTCTGCTCCACATCCCATAGCACATTCCTCTGGTGCAGCAGTCTGCAATGTTTTGCACAAAGAAATGGGATCCAGTGGCCTGGTGCAAACCAAATCATTCCCCTGATTTCTCTTGCCAGGTCCTGTTTATCCACCAGTGTTTGTTAGCTAGACCTTACTGTGTTCCAAGCACTGTCAGCAGCTGGCAGGAAACATTGGCAATCAGAGCAATCCCCACAGCTCACTTTGCAGCAGGCTCTTTGGATTCCTGTGTTTAAGTCATGCAGTGACTCCAGAGTGAGTGTAACGGGGCAGCTGAAAAGGAGAAAGTTGAAATCCAGCAAATATTTCTCACTGATCTCCTCCTGAAGCAGCAGACTGCTGGGACTGAGCCAGCACTGCTAACCTGGGAAAACCAGCAGTGCGTGTGTGGCACTTTTGGATGCCCAAGGCTGCTTCCCTTCCATGGAGAATATCCTACAGCTGCAGAGCCCTTTCCTGTGTACTCTCAGTGCTTATGTGTAATTCTGACATGAACCTTTGGCCTTTTGCTTCCTTATCCAGCAAGATTTTACGTGCTGTTTGGAAAACATGAAGAGCTTCCCACCCTGCCCTTAGCAGTTCTAGAATGGCAATGAAATCTGAAAAACAGATGGAGAGGCTGGCTCTGGATGAGAAGTAATTGCCCCTTCCACAAGGTACAATAACCAGGTACCAAAATATTTCTAGTACAAGGCTGGAGTGTTGCAGATGGGCTGAAGAAGGAAGCAGAGATAGTGAACACTTTGAGCCACCTCAACAGAGGCATCTCTGGGATGTGCAGCCACTCAGAAGCATAGGCTGAGGGATGCATTTCTCTCCTTGAGGCTAGAGGCCAATTGTCAACAATGTTGGCATGTTTGTGAGAGGTTTTAATCACAACTGCTTCAGGTTTCAACAGGCACATGATACAGAGTGTCGATTTTCTTTATGCCTCATACATGTATTTGTATTGGTGGAGAGGAGGGAAACCTTGGTGTTTTGAATGAAATTAAAATGTACAGATATATTTGTTTTCATGATAAGGCAAGGACTTGAACACGTACAAGATTGAAAAGCATGAATGGAGGGCACATGCAAAAAAAGGGAATAATTAATTGGAGTGCACTTAAAAATAGTAACTGTACGTAATGCTGAGTAAAGCTAAAATCTATTTTAAACTGTTTATACAGAATGGAAGCGTATGTTCTCAAGGTCTCCAGTTTGTCTATGTGGGTTGGTCAAAAAAGTTGTGACATGCTGAGAAAGGCATTTGTGCTTTGTTGTTTTTAGCAAAACTCACTTCCAACAAAAGGGATTTAAAAGAGGAGAGACTGCAAAATACTTAAAGGTCACAAGGCAGTCTTGGTCCATGCTCTCCAGGAGGTGCATATGCCTTGAAACCTTAGAGGAACTGCATCTCCACACTTCTGACTGCCTCCATCTGTCATTCTTCATGAGCCTTTTCCTCAAGCCCTCACATTTTTGTCTCTCCGAGGATGTGGGCAGCTCCTTATTGCATCCTCCCTTGTACAGTTTTTTGTCCTTCCAGTGGAGAGGAATGCTCACTGAAGCAGCTCTGTCCATTCTTGCTGAAAGAGTCAGGAGCTATGGGAAGAAAAAAAACAAACCACCAAACCCAGAGAAAGGACAATCAGCTGGAGCCTCTGTGCCACCAAAATCTACCATTGACTTTGGGACGCTTCCTTGGGTTTGTCCTAATTTAAGGTTTGGTGGCAAAAGTATTTCTGCAGGCTGCCTTGACACACAAGAGCCTAAGCCCATAATAGAGGCAAGATAGAAGTGAGAGTTATATCAACTTTTGGAAAAAGTTTAAGAATGTGTGGCTACCTGGTACACTGCAAGCTCACTGGGGGTTTTGAAAAAGGGAACACTGTCCTGCTTGGAAGGATAATGTCCCTCTTATTTATGTGCTTCTGGAGTCTACTGATGGGACCAGGAGTACAGTGAGGAGTACAGTGAGGACTGGCAATGTGTTGGACATCACGTGAGGTTGTCCTTGTTCTGGAGGATGCCATCCATCAGGTGTCCCTGAAACAAAGAAGCTGTTCAGAAAGGCACCAGGCAAACCAGGGCAAGATGCTCCATTGCTGCTAATGGGGCTGGTTCTTTAAAGCTAACATGGCATTGGAAGGGTACCACAAGCCTGAGGTGCCCTGCCAAGAGAGCTGCATGGTTGTGCCAGCTTCTTTCCAAAACAGAGCTTAATCTTGGGCTTTCCTTCTCACTTTGTTCGCTCTCCTTTTTTCTTACCTTCGTTTCCCATTTTTAAACGTAGATCAGCATCCTGCGCACTACAGAACACCTAGTTCTACAGCAGCATGCAAAAGGAGGCAAGCCATCACGTAAAATATTTATTTCTGCAGTATATATGTACTGTGACTTGGTATCATCTCATGTCAGTGCAATGCTAAGAATCTATTGAATCTCTGAGCCGAATATGTGATTTAAGACCTCACATTTTTTTCATACTTGCCACAACAGCAATACTGTTCAAGCACATGAGGTGCCCACACGCCAGCTCTGGAAAAGTAGCACACAGCAATTGGGGTCAATGGAGGGACAGGAGTTAATGCTGTGTCAGGGAGGCGTGAACTGGATGTATGAAAGCTGGAGCTGTGGCTGTGAAAAATGCCTTTACAGGGAAAATAACAGGCTAACGCATGGGGGAGGGAGGAGGTGAAAGTCCACAAGACAGAAAAAGGGTAAATGAACAAAACACTACCTTGTGAGGCCCCCAGGTTGGATAGGCACTGCTGCATGATATTTTCTATCAAACAGCACCAACTGTCAGAATTCCAGCCTGGCTGGGGTTCTGCCTGCATCTATGTCATCCCATTCCTAATATTCAGCGATGCTGACTCCGATCTACCATTGCATCAGCCTTGAATATTCTTTCAAAGGCTATTGGGTTCAAAGCCAATCTCTGCTATTCTGTGTTTGTGTCAACACTGATCTGCATCCACAAAATCTAGTGAGAAGATCACTGTCACTTGCAGGCCCAGGGCATCTCCTTCCCTTTCCTTCACTTCTTTAGACATGACAAGGGGTCATGGTGGCACACCAAATAAAACCCCTCTGTAGGCAGCCACATGGTACCAGCATGTTCCTTCCTGTGAGCAAGGGCCAAGGGCAGCCCTTGGCCACAAGCCAACATTCAGCCAGTTGAGATGATGTTTGATGTGACACTGGGTCAATAGTGAACACAGGAGCAAATGAACAGGAAAAATACACCACAGTAAGTGCAGCAGGGAATGCCAGTGGGAGGACCTGGCAGATGCACAGGGGCTGATTCAGAAGGGAGATGCAGCCCCACCTATGCTGTTGTGAGCAAACTTGCTCTGCACCTCACGACAACTGCTTTCAAAATGGGCTTAATAACACATGTCAGAATGCACCAGTCACACCAGGGTGACACAGCTCAAACTGACCGGCAACAAAATCCAAGTGTCAACAAGTTGCTGTTGAGAACAGGTATTTTGACCTAATGGCAGAAATTGCACCTCTCTGCAGGCACAGAAAATTATGGGAGGCTGGAATCCAAGGGGATGAGAAATAAGCATGAGAATAACAAACCATCATGACTGTTTAAAAAAAAACCCAACAAACTAAGAAACAATTCTGCCTTACAGCACTGCTCCTTCCAAGTTTCCTTTGCTGCCTCCCTCCTCAGTAGAGCATCATGTTGGGGTATATTTGATCACACTGTTTACCACATTCAAGCTTGGACTTCAACTGAAGTCGTGTTTCTCATCAATTGCCTCATCATGAGAAGATAATGTTGTTGTTTTTTTTTTTTTAATTTGGACTTTTTTTGGGGGCTACATAAGAGTTGACATGCCTTATCCATATCCCTGAGGGGCTGTGTTTTTTATGCATATGATGCTGCTACAGATTGCAATGAATTGTAATCATTGGAACATTTTTGTTAGGCATCGCTTGGGGTAATAAATGCCTTGCATTGGCCTACCCTTAACTACCGAGAGATGTTGTTGTTTTTCTTCATTCTATTTTAATGCAGAGTAACTTGGTAATATCTGTGGGATTTGGGAGATGTTTTTAAATTAGAAAACAACAATTAAACAAGAAGCACACAGAAAAGTGCTGCAGTGTATTTCTAGTAATTTCAAGATGCAACATCTCAGTTTAAAGCTTGCATTTATTTTACATTTTAACTTCTATTTATATTTTTGCTCATACACTCTGGCTTGTTTCACCTCACATGGGAGCAACACAAAGGAGAGGAAGTCCACAAGCCAGATAAACTGCAATTACCACAGGTTCATTTTGTCAGAGCTATGCAAAGCATCCAATGCACAGGCTCACCTTTCCTCTAACAGCTCACATCTACCTCATGTCTCTCTGCTAACCTGCACGTGTGCATGGAAATATCCCCTTTGGTGTGACAAATAAGTTTTACGCAGTGAATCAATTTTGAAAAATTATCTACAGTGAATGGGAAGTTTTCCTTATTATCTTAGTAGTAGAAATCTCAGCTATGGGCACTTACATTCTTCTTTCACCATGTTTTTTTTATCCTAACAGTCTATTTGGAATGATCTAAATTGCAAAGCCGTGATTTGGGCAATACAGGGACCAATGCTGTGACCAGAATCTACAGCACAAACAGGCAGAAAACAGAGCAGACAGAGAAATAGCCACAGTCCCCCATTCTGCAAGATCTAGCACTTGTTCTCCTAAAAGCAGAAAAAGGTTCCAAGACCAGCCAGAGCTCAGCATGTGCTTGGGAGATCCACTTTATTTGAAATTATTTGAAATTCTTGTCCAGCCAGATGTATAGCAACACCATAGAATGGGACACG
Organism: Drymodes brunneopygia; assembly: GCA_013400955.1. Classification (NCBI taxonomy): domain Eukaryota; kingdom Metazoa; phylum Chordata; class Aves; order Passeriformes; family Petroicidae; genus Drymodes; species Drymodes brunneopygia. Next base: position 20,090 of record VZTZ01013265.1, on the reverse strand, counting down.
ACCCTTGAAAAACCCTCTCCAGTTCCACATATGAGGCCAGCTGACCTCAAAAATAGCATCAGCCAGGACAGAAGCTACTTTTTCACTCGGCAATCTCCTTCCTGATGAAAGCAAAACTTCATTCTGAAAGCCACCTGCTTGCAAGCACAGGACACAAAATGCCTCCCTCTCCACACCACCCCACAAGCACATGCACATACGCACTTTGACTGGACTGTTTTTTACAGTTGCCTATTTCCATAAAGTTCAGAACCTACTGACATGATCATTTTAATGCAGTGTGGACTGCACTGTCCTAGTATAAGCATTCTCAGTGCTATCAGTTTAACGTGGAAGACATAGTTGCAAACAGGAATGTTAGGAAGATTTTTTTAAGGCGGATGTTAGGAAATTAATTTTTTATCACAGGCTTAATTTTGACTGTCTTAGATGTCGTGACACCCAGACCAACTTCCAGTGACTTAAGTATCAGAAATCTGCTATACAGCTCCCTCATAACTGCTATCGTGCTCTAGGCAAGACTCATGAGAATGGCCTAAAACCTTCTTTAGGGATTTTTTTGTTGTTGTTGCGTTTTCCTCTCTTGGAATGTCAGAACATTACAATCATTCGGCCTAAGCTCTGCAAAACATCAAGCTAACACCTTATTGTTCCTCTGGCAGGCATATTATGTTTGCTGTTTTGTTCCAGACACAGAACTGTTCAAGACGCCAGGTTTGGAAGCTACAACAATTACTCAATGAATGACAGAATGTCACCTCTAAGCAGAGATGCTGCATATATTTTGCCTTTTCCTAACAGGTGTATAATCTGAGCAGGCATAAACATTCAGCCCTCCTTTGGCTGAATCCTATGAAGAGGTCCATAGAAAATAAAGAGCTCCTTTGTGCTTCCTTGCAGGGCCTGCCAACATCTATACTCATGCAAGCCAATACCTTTGAAATCACATGTGCGGTGGACAGAGCCTGTAAACTTCCTCTGCGATCCTTGCTAAACGTGTCCAAACCAGATCTGGTGCACTTTAAACTTGAATAAAATTCTGCTTCTCATCGCAGGCTGTTTCCTTCTACCTTACTTAACCCTTCAAGCCTACACACGGGCCTTCTGTGCGAATTGCAGCCAGCGCACGATGTCCGCCTCTCCGCCATCCCTGCCTGGCCTCCTCCCAAGCGCCTTCCCGAGAGCCTCTCCGGAGGGTTTATGTGGATCCCAGGGAGCAGGAACAGCGCTATTTTTAGGCCGCGCCCGTACGCTCAGCACAGAGGAATGTGACTGCAGGGGGCCCGCCGGGAAACGGCCCCGGCCCGGGGGCAGCGCTGCCGCATCCCGCGGGC
>VZTZ01013265.1:0-18443 GCA_013400955.1 Drymodes brunneopygia | reverse complement strand
CGCCGCAGGCCGGGCCCGGGCCGAGGCGTCCCTCGCGGAGCGGCCGCCCGAGCCCTTGGCCCCGGCCCGGGAGGCCGCCGTGCCTCGGGCTGCTGTGTGCTTCTGGAAGTGACAGCGGAAGCAGCTGTCGGTGTCCAGGTTTAGGACTTGAAACTCCGCTCGGGTTATGGTTACTTACAAGGAGATGACCCCGTGTGAGGCATGGCTGTACTGCGGCTTTCAGCCTCGCTTCCCGACAGTGTCCGTGCTGCTGCTGCTGTTGTGATTTGGTAGCAAAAATCCTGTTAGGGTTTGGCAGCAGATTTTTTCCGTGTGTTCGGTTTCTTACATGCTCGCGCGTTCTTTATTTGGAGACAGCAGGCTGGTCTGGTGGACTGTGTGAGGGTGTGCCTGATAGGGAAAACAACACTTACTGCGTTGTGCAATTGAAATTACTGATTTGGCCTTGCAGATGAACTCATCATTCTTTTAAATGACCTTTGGATTTATTTTTTGTCACTTTCTTAGAATAATAATGGCTTAAGCCTTACTTTTCTCTATTTGAGCAGTATTAATGTAACTTGTAGTATTTAAATTTTCGGGTTTTTGGTCTCAGGCATTGTATGGTGGTTGATACTTTTGAGCAAATGTTTGTGGTCATGTTTTCTTGTCTGTGACCTAACTAAAACCAGCAGTTGCCAGGTACATAAAAGCTCAGTGTGGTTGGCTGTTGTAATGTAGTACTTATCAAGGCACTAAAATATGAAGTAATCTGCAAACACTTTGTGAAAAGAATTTTTTTTTTGTTACATTTGATTATTTTCTGTCAGGAAACCTCTGACTTCTGGGCGATTGCTGTAATGCTGGTAAAATAGAAGTGAAATAAAACCTACTGTTCTTCTTGTGTATGCAAAGCTATTGGCAGCATATCTTCTTCGGTTTTTTAAAAAAAATTTTAGGTGGGAATCCAGTGTTCTGATTGAGCCATGCTGTATATAAACAGTGTGAGGCCCTGGCTGGGATTCTGGAGTAGTTGTAGCATCCAGTGAAACAGACTGGCACTTTCAGTCTTACTAACATTCAGTGTTGTATCTTGTGCCACATGTATTTCTCTCTGCTTGTTAATAGAATTTGTGTTGTGTTCAGTTTTATTAGCTGTATGGACTTCTGAATTCTCTTTTGGAGAAGCTGGTGGGGAAAGAGGAGGGAACAATGAAGATGTAGTGTGATACTTCTACAGAGGGTTGCATGGTGGTGTTTGATGCCATGAAAGAACCAGGCTGTGGTCTGAGAGGTACCTCTCAATCCACAAGAGCTGGGTCTCAGGGCCATCGTTTTGCTCACATGTTAGGCATGTGTCCAAAAATTCCCACAATACCAGTGAATTTTCATGTGTTGTTGATGTTCCATAATGGTTTTTAAGGGCTTTTCTTACATATTTACTGGAGGCCAGTCACTATGTGGATAGGCTTTTCTTTCTTATTGTGCAGTCTCCGTCCTGATGGGAGGGATTGCATGACAGGCCTGGTGTAGCCATGCAATGTGTCTGTCTCACAAGTACCAAACCTGGAGCAAGTGCCCAAGTTCCCAGAGGGGCAGTGACCAGGCAGCTGCCCTCCTGGGAACACGAGACTTCACTAGTTGTCCTGAGAACAATGGACTTCACTGGCTGTCCTGTGCTTGGGCAGTCAATGGTGTGCTTCTGAGAGCTGCACAACTGAACCGTGTGTGGGCCGTGAGGGACTGAGAGAGAAACAGTGGCAGAAATGGGGCTGCTGAGTTATATAACCACATGCTGAATCCTGCTCTGTTGGTGTGCCCAGATCCTGTCTGGTGTCTGTTCTGCGGGTGGGCTGCAGGCTGAGTTGGGTGTCCTGGTGGGCTGTGTGCAGGTGGAGCGTGCCGCTGTGGAATGCTGTGTCTTGATGCTCCCTGAATTGTGACACTTTTGTCTCATTTTGTCTTCTGGTGGACCTTGTAATGGTATATGGCAATACCATTTGCTTCCTTTGTGCTCCTGTGTTATATGGAGTAATGGCTTCTGATGGGAGCAGTCTTTTTTCTTTTCAAGAAATCATGTGCACATAAATGTGGCTGATAATAAAAATATAATAGCCACCTGTAAAAATCACCTTCAGTAAAGAGAAGTGACCTATTGTTTTTGGTGTTCCCAACTTCAAAGCAGCTCGCAAGCACCTACAACAGAAGACAATAATACATCTTGGGTAATACTTCGATTTGCCTTTCTTGAAACTTGCCTTTCTTGAAACAGAGATAAAGTTTGAATCTTAAACTTCAATTTAAAAAAAAAAACCACAAACAAAACCTTGAATATTTCAGTACCTTTTGTAATAGAGAATGTTTCTATTAACTGTAAAGGAAACTTAATTATTCTGACTATTGAAAACACTTTTCAAAAGTAGAGCTTGAATATTAGTAGAGGAAGACACCTTAGAATGGCCTAATAATTCTGGTGTTTATTTTAAGAATGGTACTGAACCCAGAAGCTTTACATAGCAAAGAGCTTGAACAGATGTCTGTTGTGTTTGAGTTATGGGAGTTGTAGGCCTTGTGGACAGAGCGCATGACTGCATTGTGCTCATGGTTACGGCTCCTCAGTCAGCAGCAGTAGTTTCTCATGTTTGTAGACTAAATGTCTTCTTTTTGTTTGTAGATATGGCTCGTGGACAGCAGAAGATTCAGTCGCAGCAGAAAAATGCCAAAAAGCAAGCTGAGCAAAAAAAGAAACAAGGACATGATCAGAAGGCTGCAGCCAAGGCTGCCTTGATATATACCTGCACTGTCTGTAGGGTAAGAGGAACTGAAGTCAAAATAGTATTGTAAGGAGAGGTCTGTCTTCCTGCCTAGAACAGGATTTTTAGAAGATTTTACAGTGGAAACTAAAATATTTAAGTGGTTGTCTAGCTTGTTGCTATAAGAAGCGTTTGCATCTGTTATGTGACTTGCTTACAGATTACTCAGCTGTACTGGTAGTTGAGATTGAAAATCTGAGAGGTCATGTACAGGTCTGGTTTGGGTAGTTCTTTTGCCTTTTTTTGTATTACAGTGGTTTGCATCTGCTATTAGTACGAGATAGAAAATGTTAAAAGTGTGCGATCAATTCCTGTTTAGTCTCCGCATGGAAACTTTTTTTTTTTTTGTGATGAAATTGGCCTGTCTTGGAATCAGTGGTTATCAGTGTTGCTGTAGAAAGGAAAAGCAGTGGTGCCAAAAGCTTTAATGTAAGCTTGATACACAATGTCTTTTGCTAGAATAACTTGACAGAAAACAGAAATGTGAGTATTAATCAGATTGTACTTTTCCTTCTGGCTGGTTTTTCTGAATGCTTCTTTTTGAAGATAAACTTGTCATTTTCACTTCAATGGTCAATCCCAGAATAGATCTGCCACTTTAAATGCCTTAAATAAGATTCCAAATTAAGGGTTGCTTACTTAAGTACTTGTAACCAGCTCCTCTTGTTGTGAAATCAGGCTGTAGTATCAATCACTTTGGGCAGTTGATGCCTGCAACTGTGTCGTAACAAAGGTCTGAGATAGCTTTGCCAAGTAGAGACTCAGTTCATGCCATGTAACTTCTTGGCCTATTGGAAAACTAATGAAATAGCTTTCATAAAGATTTGATTCTGAAAAGGATAAACGTTTATCTTTAAGGTGTCGAAAAAGAAAATGGTAAGGAGGTAGGTTTTCCACCAAACCAGCCTGTGAAGTGTAAGATGTGCAGGGAGATACCTAGCCAGAATAACACCATTGATGGACATGCCAAAACAAGCGTGACAGTAGTGCTTAAAGGCACTCTGAAAATAGGCAGTTAAATACTCCATCTTACCCTGCAGCTAAATTAGTGGTGCTTCTGTCACTAGAGCAGTGTCATGAAGGAGGCAGATGGCTTCCAGGGAAAGAAAATAAAATATGGTGGGGATTAGGTTTTGTAGTATTATTTAACTCTCGCACTGTGCATAAAGTTTAATGTCTCTCTTTAATTAGACTCAAATGCCGGATCCCAAGACCTTCAAACAGCACTTTGAAAGCAAGCATCCTAAGACTCCACTTCCTCCAGAATTGGCTGATGTTCAGGCATAAAGTTGTCTACAGGTCATTACCTTAATTTTTAATTGATTGTCTGACAAAGGTGTATTATAAATTGTTTTTTTTACCACCAACAACTGGGACTTAAAACTTGCTTCAGTTCTTTTAATATGAAAACTGCTTTAGGTTAAAGTTGTAGCCCTGAACTGTTAAATGTAGAAGAAAGAAGCAAGCTAGTTCTTACATGGGTGAAATGGCTGTGGCATTTCGCTGTGCCCGGAGGTTGTTTTAAAAGGGATTAATGTTATTTCAAATGGTCATTCTTAGTGTTGTAGAAATACCTCATTATTTAGTTCTTGCTTTGAACAAAATACATAAGTACAATCTGTCTGTTGCTACAAAACATGTAATGGAAACAGTCATTTAGTATATTTCCAACAATTGAGCCTTTTTGTTCCTGAAGCTATGCAAGTGAATGCAGAAAAATCTGAATTTCTCTGTTAACTGTAGTAGAGATTTCCCAGTAGTACAGTTGTTAGGCTGTAACTGAAAGTGGTTATAATAAAAGGCTGAAATAAGGCAAAAAGCAGTAGTATGGTATTTCATTCATGCGGAGGTAAGCAGCATTGTGTAATGGTTCAGCTTAACCGAGTTGTTCTTGTTTTTTATAGGTGAAGTCATGACACCTATTGACTCTTCTACTGTCAGACCTTACATAACAAACCTGCAGCTGCTTTTCTAAAACTGTTGATCAGCAAAAATGAAGGGGCTACAGAAACATTCATATTTTTATGCTGTTCCCTCTTGGGCTTCATGCAAAGACAATTCTGTGTAAATATACAGTTGTGCCCTGTTTGGAAATCCTAAAAAATCAGTCCATACTTGTTATAAAAAATTTTTTACAATTGTAATTATATTGATGTTCATATTGTGTAAAATAACTCACTTAATAAAGTAGTACTTTGATTTTACAATATCACAGATTAACTCCTTGTAGAAATTCTGTTTCACCTTTCTGCATTATCTGCCTTATAAAATAATAAAAAAGACAGAAGTGGAATTTTCCCCATTCTGCCAAAACATGAGCAGTATCATTCCACTGCAAGTAATGTACATTACAGTAAATTAATCTTAAAGTGGAGAGGGAATCTGCTCAGATTTACTGTTCAGTGTGCTGCCTGCTTGAGCCCAGCCACTAGTGGTCAAGCTGATGACTCAAGGTGCAACACACCCCTGAGCAGCTGCATGAGAATCATGAGGCTTCCTCCTGCGTTTTTGTCCTGTGTACTGGAGTCTTAAGTACTGCAAGCCATTTCAGATGGGATTCCTTTACTGTGAGGGATCATGTTCCTTGAAGTCATGCACTGGAGGAACTCTGGTTATGCTTGTTATCCTTTCTATTTAGGTAGATGGCTGAGGAAGCTTGAGAGGTGGCAAGATTGAAATGCTGGCTTGAAAAATGCTTGCCAAATACTAAGTTACAGCAACTCTGCTCTTAGTTGAAAACTGGATTTAAAAATATTTTTAATGATATTTTAAGCAGTCAACCACACATGTTCCCCCTCAAATATGGCTGGTTATTTCTCTCTTGAAGGAATACGTAAAATAGCCAGCCATTAATAACCTTCCTTCACAACCAGCTTAAAATAAGCTTGTTGGAAAAGAGCCAAAGTAACTAAAATAATATGGCTACTTAAAGAAATCGGATGTGATTAAAGTTGCGTTGACAAGAAAAAGCTGGATAATAACTCTGGCCAAGAACATTTGAGCAGATAAACATAATTACCCCTAAAGTGTTCTGGGCTGTGTTCTAATCCCATATGTACAGCACAAAAGTAGTGGAGAAACATCTGAATTGTGCTGGAAGGTCTACTATACAAAATCCCATCTTGGGCATTTTGGAGGGGGCTTATTTAAGAGCTTTAGTTTTGACCCTACAATAAGAAGGAGTACTAGAATTGCTGTTGTGTGTGGAGTTTACAATGGATGTAAAAATTCTGGCAGTCCAAGTAACCCTTGCTATGCAGCAGGACTGTACATCTGATCTTCAAATGGCTTCCTAAAATCTAGGACCATAGTCTCAAAGACTCATTCACTTAAAAGAATGCACTTGGTATTTTATTATATAAAGTCAAAACCTTTGTCTTTGTCCACTCATTTGCTCTTTATTGAACTACTTCTGTGAGACTAGCTTCCTGTCCTCTTTGCTGTGACAGTATCTGTGTAAATACTTACTTTGGCATAAAGTTTCTCTGTATTATAGTCACTCTGGGATAACCTGTATACCACTTAACTTTTATAGATAATGTTATTCTCCTCAGCGTAATCCACTACTGCACTTGTACACTTGACATCAGAATGTAACGATTCATTTATTTTTCCTTAATGTTACCAATACATACATCCTGACAACCTGGCTCTACAAGGCAAGAATTCTGCTTTCAACCTTTTTTCTGTATGGGAGAGAGGTACTTCAATGTTCTAATGCTGTAGTTTGTCTAAAAATACGCTGAGTAGAAATGGAAAAGATGTTTCTTGCTCTGATTGGTATTTGATAATCTGGTTTTACTCTGGAAAATGTTTGGGGATGTATCCCTAAAGCTTGGGCCTGAGGTGAAGTAAATGTTCTATTCCTTCAATTCAGATTGTGTAGCATTAAATAAAAGTCTTGTTTCATAAACAATCTCTGTTAATGAGCACTGAAGAGCTGGAAAGCTGCATCATTAGTGGTATGGTTACCTTCAGTTAGAATTGTATTTTCAAAAGTCTTATGATGTTCAAGTTGAAAATACCCTATGAAATTATGGGGTTTACGTGTTGGAAGGCAAGGATGATCCTCGATTCAGTAAGATCCCCAGCTACAATAACTGCCATCTCAATTATAGAAGTAAGTGAAAGCTGTGACTGAATTACTGTAAAGGCTGTACTAAATGTGGCAATAGTCCTCAGCTAGAACACCTGCAATACTCATTGTACCTAAAAGGTCAGAGGAGGGACTAGTTCTCCATCATGTCTTCCTGATCTGAAAGACAGCACACCCTAGTACCTGGCTAAAGACACAGTTGTGCATTGTAATGTGTCTGATTAAAGAGAATTAAAAATGTAGAACATAAAATGTCATATTTCCTGACTGCTTTTAAAAGCAAGTATTGCTGCACCTAGAAAATTAATTTCCTGGCGGTGGACAGCCGTGTAACTTGAAGCTGTCTACCTGTGCAAGAAAGAAAAATAGACATGGAAGGTTTTCTGTATTGCCTTGAGAAAGATTAATTTCTGTGCAGGATCAGCACTCAGGTAAAGGGCTCTTACTGTATCAGTATGGACATCAGCTGTCATGGATATTTGTGGAGCAACTTTTCAGAGGGATTTTGGATTTTCAGAAGCCTACATCTTCCAGGAATCTCTTTAAGCAGCATCTCAAGTTGCATTTTAAATGAGGCTTTAAATATTCTGAAAAAAAATCTCACCTTAGAACAGAGAGTAAAAAGTTAGCAGGTGTGGTTATGATGAGGCCATCTTGGGGACTTCTGAGTAATCAGGAACAGTTTTGCAATTTTTGTTACTCAGGCTTACTTAGACTTATTTCTGTGCCTCTGCTTTACCTATCTAAGGGCATCTGGTTTCTTGCTGTCAAAAAGCTGTGTGAAAAATCCAAGACAGAAGTTGAAAACAGTTGCTGTGTAGCCTTAGGTAAATAGTTTATGCAGTGATCTCGAAACATCCCTAGAGACCATCCCTCTTGGTTATTTGCTGAAAACACTTCAGCTCAAGTAAGTAAAGCTAATGACCACGGGCTGTTGGCAAACCACATAGTAATGAAGGAATTTGTGGCATTTCTGTAAACTATACTGATCTATTTTCCCATCTTGATAAGAAGAGCTAATAGGTGGAATGTCTTTTGTCACTAAGTACTGATAGACTTTTCCCATTTTCACAGAAACAGATTGGGATTTACTGGGCTTTATTAGAGGCATGATCTTCCAGGGTCTGACAGGTAAATTTGATTGGTCCTATAGGATCCACAAGTGAAGTAAAGGTCAGTTTGTGTTTCTGTCTACCCAGCCACCTTCTGCTGTGTGTAATTTGAGGGCCTTTGATTTACCTGTTTAGAAGTTTACAGGTTTCACAGTGGACTTTGAATTCAGCTCCAAAACTCACTTTGCACTGGTATTTAGTGTGTGATTTTACATATCCTGTAGCATCATCAGTGATTTTGCTCTAGTCCAGACAGTTGGGAGGGTGTCAAGTGCTGTCTGTGGCATTTTTCTGTTAGTTTTTAAAATTATTTTGAAATCTTAATACCTTGTCGTGTTACAGGTCTTGTGTAGGTAAGGCACAACAAAGACTCACTGAGGGAGTTGCGTTATCTTGGTAGCTTTCAAAAAGTAGATTAGGTTGTATGTATGTTTTATAATTCTCTTATGTAGCTTTTTGTGCTGGGGTTCCTGGGAAAGGAGGAATCTATAGTTGTCCCAACATAGTTACCTAATTGTTCAAGCTGTGTCTCTGCTCTTTCAGGAAATATGGCACATCTTTCCTTTGAGAAATACTGTACGTTATATATATAAAGCCAAGGTTCGTGCAGCACTTTGATGGCACGGCCAACGTATTTTAGTGTTCTTTCTTTGTAGCTGTGACAAAATCTGTGTGCAAAGCATAACTGAAAGCCGGAGCTCTTTCAGAGGACTCTGGATTAAGGGAAATCTCAGGAATTTATCTAGTTACATCTCCCTACTCTGAGATTGCATAAAATCTGCCAAGACAAACTACCAAGTGTTCCTCTAACTCTTAAAAGCTTCCAGTGAAAGGGATCCTGTGATCCCAGACCTTGTAAGCAGTGTGTATCACCACTGAACCATACAAGTGGACAGTTACCACAGCAAGAGTTTATCCCTGCCAGTTAAGTAAATTGCTTACTGTTCTTCTTGGCAATAGATGTGATGTATAGTGCCTTCATTTGAACATTGCTACTGTGTTCTTCTAGTCTTCAAAGTAAACCCAGTTAATGGAATCACTCTTCATAGATCACATTTTCTAAGTCTGGCAATTGGTGGTGCTCTGGATCCTCTACAGTTTGTGCTCTTATATCATATGGTCCAAAATATGACCCAAAGTGTTGGCTGAGGCTAGCACAAAGCAGCTGGAACGACTAAGGTCTGGCACTTGCATACACTGGAATTGTATCAGCCTTTCTGCAACAACACATCAGATCCATTTTGGTACCACTAAAAATTTCCACTTTATGGCTCTGTTTAGTGTCCACATACCTGCCTCTAAGGGATCTCAGACCAAACTGTTTACAATTCATCCAAGTGTGGTATCATGGGGGATATTGCAGATGTTCTCTTTTACTCTTTAGTCTGTATTGGTCATGAACACACTGATGGGATATATCACAAGCAAAGCCTTGCAGGACCTCGCTTGAGTATCTTGCTTGACTTCAGTGAGCCTTCGGTAATTGCTTCTTGAGAGCATTTCGTACTGCTGTGCTTGTCTTTGTGGTCACTATGGATTGGAGTGCTGTACCCGTGAGGACTTTGCAGACTGACAATGTCAAAGGCGTTTACAACAACAGGGAGATTTGGGATCTTGTGTGCTTGTGGCCACCAGGCCAGTTTTCACAAAGAAATGAAGGGTAGTGAGGTATGGCATACTTTGTTCCTGACAAATCCATATTGTCTGGCTGTTGCTTTTTTATTTTTTCATATGCATTTACAAAGGGAATTTTATAAAAATTGTCCTAGCTCTTTTCCAGGTTTAGGTTGACTGACAAGAGTCCCTTTACTTTTAAATTACTTGTGCTTGTCCCACTGCTCTCTTGGGCTCTTTCCTGTGCTCTGCGAGTTCTTAGAGAGCAACACTCATGGTCCCTAGTGACATGGCTGATTGCTGGAGCATCCTAGGATAAGAGTTATTAGCTGTTGACAACTTGAATTCCATCAAAGTCCTCTGACTACTTCAGCTTACTCTTTCAACTTCTTAACATGGTTTGTTAACTTTTGAGTGAAGTCAAAAGTGCTGTTTATTACTTATTTGTAAATCTTATCTTTAATTCTCTTTTCTTCATCAGGTAATGGACCTCTACTTTATCTTTCCTTCGATATTTGTAGTCTTTATATCTGCTTTTTAGAATCTCAGCTGTGTTTTTGGACTCTGCTAATGAAGGTGTTACTGTGTTGACTTTTTAGTCACCTAAAACCCACTCTTCTGTCTCTCTCTCAGGATCCACACTCCTAAATTTGCAACCACTGTGGTGAACTCTTTGAAAAACTTTTTTTGCATCGTTTGCCCACTCTCGAGCTATCAGAAGCTTTATATACTCCATCCTGATCCATTCAAGGCCCCGAACATGTGGGAGCATTCTCATTAAAGTTTGAGCTCTGCTGAGTATTTACTTACCTACAGGCTAGCAATGAGAAGGACCAGGCTGGCCTGATAAATCTGAATGTGCAATAGTTATTAACACTGGATACAAAACTGCAGAGCACTAATTAGACTAAATGCTTGAGTGACTTTTCATCAGATATCTTTCTGGCCATTTCTTCCTCTGGTTTTCAAGACTGTCCCTATACTTTAATCATTGCTGCCTATCTTTTCCATATGGATGCCAATGTAATCCAACTCCTCACAAGAGCACAAACTGTCTCTGTTTTCAGTGCTTTGCAAAATTGAAGTATGCCTGGACAACAAATCCATGTTAATTGCCCAGCATACTTGCAGACCATCAGGATAGGCCTTAATTTTTAATTTCTTATTCCTCATATGCCTTCAAATTTCAGTAGCCATTACCTACTGAGAGTTTTTACTTTCTTTTGGTACACATTTTCTTTAGCTGTTGATAACCACGGCGTATTTTTATATAAAATGGTTGCTTTATTTATTTATTTCCTGTGAACATTTGTGGATCCTTGTGAAGAGGGAAAACTAAGTATTTCCTACTAGAAGAATAATAAAAGAATGTTGTCTTCTTTAAAAAACCCACAAAAAGTCTAAAACATTTGTACGTGGCCTCATGGTATTCAAAATTATTCTTATGGTCATTACTCACTTTTGTTACAGTAATGGTTAATGCAGTTATATTTTCTGTTGTTGGAGAGACAGATTTTATATCACAGTGGTCTGTATGCAGTCAGGGAACTGATCAGGATGTCAATGAAGCTCCTTTTTCTTTCCACACAAATCGAAGGAAAAATAATTTTTATTTGTGGCTGGTTTTCTCTTGCTGCATTTTTATTTAGAAAGTAAATTTAGATTCATTATGATTTTACAAAAAATTGCTTAACCCTAAGAGATTTTTCTAAGGGATGTGTACTGCTGCTGTTAGCTCTTACTAGATCAGTGCTAGAAGGGAATATTCTTCTTATTGAGGTCTAAGAAATAATGTGTATTAAGGACCATGTTAAGTAAGGTTAAGAAAGAGTAAACAGCTGCTTTTTGCTGCTGCAGTAAATCATTCAAAGAATTTGCTGTTACGCATCTGAGAACAAGAGCTGAAAGAATGTGACACTGTTTGCACCATAACCACCAATAGCAAAGGAGGGCAACTTCTCAGCTTCTGGGCTGACTTCTAAATGGACAAAGCCTGCCTGTATTTTTCCCAAACAATAATAGAATTCTACATCACTGAAGTCAGTAGAAACTTAATTTTGTCATGTGCTAGATACTCACATGCATGTGCAGAAAGCTACTAGCTTGAACACCTTTGTAAAATCTATGTCACATATGTTACTAAAATCAGTGTAACTTAGGTCTGTATATCAGAAGACCATTTAGGCATGGCTGGAAGATGCAGTAGTCTGTCCTGGAAAACATACAGTGCTGTACCAAGACAGACTTTACCAATTGTAATTGATGAAGTCAAAAGATGTTTTTGGGCTATAGTCACTGTCAGTCCTCAAAATTTCTCCTGTTCTTTTATCATAAACCTTTTGATTGGAAACTGTATGGGCCATATGACTATGGACCTCAGAGAGGTTAGTGCCCTATGGACAGAGTTTTGTATACCCCTCTCTTAGACACTTCTGAAATTAACTGCCTCTCTTTTTGCTCTGTGACTCCAGCCATTTTTTCAGGACCCAAACATCTCTGTGTTGTGCCCCACTTCCTCACTTGTGGTGGGTGAATGGGTAGGAGCACAACAATATAACAGTAAAATTGTCCAGTGCTAATACTAAGTGCTAATACTGCCTTGACTGTGCTGTCTATTTTTAGTCAGTGGTGGCCAGACTTCACCCTTCACTCCCTACAAAGGGACAGAAGCAACCTGGCATCTCCAGAGGTGCTTGCTGAGACTGCACTCCTGACCTGCCACCCTCTCGACATGAGGCTCACGGAGCCACCCAAGCAATGTAACTGGTTGTGTTTAACTGGCCCTAGGCCTGAACTCTTAAAACCCTTGGCTAAGGACAGCCTGATTTGCAGAGGTATCTTCAAGGCAGCCCTGTTGTTCCTATTTGTGAAAATGGCTGTGTAGAGGAAAGGCTCTCTGTCATTATGGGGAGGATGGGGGATTAAGGCTGCAAAATAACCTCCTACAGTGCTGGATGTCAGAGAATCACTTGAGAAATGCCTAAACTACAAGACAAATTTTCTTTGGTGCTAGCATTTTTTGTCCTCGGGGAGGTGAATTCACACTGAAGCACCCGATACGGAATTCCTTTCCCAAGCATGGGCAAGTGAGCAGTCAGCCCCTGGAAGAGTCTGACAAACTGAGGTGCCTGTCTGGGAAAGCTTGTGTTTGGGAGCAGGGAAGCAGCAGGGAGTCTGCATTTCTGGAGGAGCTCAGCAAAGACAAACATCTTTCCTTGACAGCTGCCCTGCATGAGGAAAGGAGGAGAGGCAGTAGTAGGATCCCAATTAGAGACTGTAAGAAAGTTCACTGTGCATTTGCTTACACGGAAGGCTTGCTTTTGAGTACTTGAGGCTGGCTCAGGATTGATTGATTGATTGCTAATGATGGTTAGGGTCCATTTAAAGGCAATAAACTAACAACATCTTGATGAAAATGTGCTTTGTATGGCACCCATGACAGATACTCTGCAAGTACTGACACACCATCCCTCTAACTAATGTGGTAATGAATGTACTAAGTGCCTGAGTGTTTGGGGTTGTTTTCTCCTCCATCCCTCCTTGTTGTGGGTATGCCTATACCAGACCTCCTTGTGCTGCACTCATCCTTACCCAGATATTCCTCTCTTCAAGTACAGTTGAAGAGGCTTGTATATTATTGGTGTCTCAGGAAGGGAAAAACTGGATGGGAACTTGAACAAAACTGATGCTGAGACTTCATTGTCAGCAGTGAAGTTTATGAGCCACTTTTAACCAGAATTTGACTCCTACAGATGACATGCTGTGGAGCTGGCAGGGAGAGAACAGAAGTCCTTCCGTTTCCAGGAAGCTCTGTGAGAGAAAATGAACAAGAAAGCTCAATGAAAGAATGGAGTCTCCATTCAAGAGAAGACTAGAACAGAGAAATGGGAACATTGAAAAGTTCCACCAAAAAATCCAGTATTGTCACCTGTGAACTTGACAGCCAAAAAGTGCTGCTTTCCAGAGTTTTCTTTGGAAGAGGCCCTGGCTCTCGGGCAGGTATAAGCTCTACTAAGAACTCATTGCCATTGCTGCTAAAACTGATTATGAGAGAAAGTGTTGAAATTTTATTTCTCCTGAAGGTTAGTTGTCTAGTTTCTTAAAACAAGTAAAGCTGTTACTGTCCCCTGGAGAGTGAATGGAAGCTGATTATAATGAAACAGATGGTGCAGAATTTAACTTATCAAGACTCTTACTGAGACCGGTCTGTTTCAAGCCACTCTTCAGGCAAATTGGTATGCAGAGACATTAAATAAATAATGCCAGTGGTCACCCTTGGGTCAGTTTCTTAGGTCAAGACTTCAGAGTGCAGGACACATTGCTTATCTTTTGAGAAAGGCATCTCATCTTTTTCTTAAACTATAGTAAATACCACCTGTTTTAAAAGGTGGATCCCAATCTCTGGATTCACATTGTGTAGAAACAGTCCTTTTAATTTAGCAAGACCTATCAAAACCAACATTATTTATAAGCCTTTTTTGTCTTCCAACCACTGCCATATTCTAGTCTCTCCATTCTTACAGTCTTTTCTTTATCCCCATTTCTAGCCAGCTTTCTGGGAGAGCTGTATTAAGCCTTTCCTCTCCAAAGACATGAGTGAGCTACCATTTTTACTCCAAATAATTCCTTGGTCTTCTTCTTTACTGTGGAATAAATCACAGCCACTCTCTCTGACATTTCCAAACAAATGTCAAACCAAAAGCTGTAGCTCTATACCCCTGAAAGAAAACTCTTAACCTCTTGCTCACAACTCTCCTACCCCTTAATCTTTTTTGCATTGCTACAATTATCATGTCCCTTTGGATTGCCCATGAGCCCTTGGTTTGGTTTCGGTCTTTATCTAGATCCCTCTGTAAGAGTTAGGACTCTTGCCAGTTCTTCTGCCTTCCTTAGCGACTTTTTCCAGGTCCTTGACATCTCAGTGCAGCACCCCTCCCTCTAATGTCCAGCCTTCACATACACTGCCTGGCCCTGCTCATTTCCACACTCTTGGAGAGTGTCAGTGCAAAGAGCTGCCCAAAAGATCATTTTCCTCATCTGTTGTTTCCTGTATTCTCCTCTCCTCACTCTCAACCTCACTTCCTTCCTTCAAAACCCTGCTTTGCCAGGAAGCATCCCAGAAGCTGACAGCAGCTGTAAGGCTGTTCCTGTTATCCTCCCAGTCTCTCTCCTATTTCCCAGTATCTTCCCAGCTGTCTTAGCAGCATTTGCCAGTGGGGTCTCAAAAAGCACCCAGCACAGTTGTCTCCAGCTCTGTGGCCAGACTTCCCAAATGCACACTGGTCACAGCTACACTGTCATGTTTCTCAGGTCACATTGACAAGTCTTTCCCCTGCAGAACAGGTACAGAAGTTATTGCAGCTGATTGTTGCTGAAACAACTCTTTCTCTGCCTCTGTGTGTTCCTCACTGGATAAACAGTTCATGAGCAGCAGAGGGGCTCTCTTGCTCCTTCTTCACTGAGTTAATAGTTTACTCCACAAGGCTTTTCAGACTATATATTTTTAAAATTCTGATTTACTGCCTTGGCCTGTAACATTCAAATTCATCTCTTTTTTTAAGACCACATTTCCCTCTGCCATGCCACCCTCTCCTTTTCAGCCCTTAATCACACGTAACCTTATTTAGTGACAGGAACTGGCAAGTCAGAGACACAAGGACAAGACTACGGAACAAATGGGGCAGAGAGCAGGGCTGCACATCCACAGCCACCCCCACACGATGCCCTCTGCTCACTGCTTGCTGTGCAGTTGTCAGTATAGCAGTGAACGGGTAGGTTTTTCACTGCCTTATGAATGTGCAGCTGGTAAAGAGTTAACCCAGAGAGGAGGATTTGGGAGCAGCCCAAACCTGCTCTCCCTACATTTAAAACCACTTTGAACCTAAGCAGCCCTTGTTCTGAAGTGAGCAATCAGACAGCTCCTTAAAAACCTCGGGTGTGTTTCACACTGTGTATTTAACATAATTAGCACCCAGGTCAAAGCTTACCACTCTGGTTTTACCCCCAGTGAACCCTGAACTGAGAACACCTTGCAGATCGCCTTTGCTGAATTTCCAGCACCTCCTGCCCAACATGCTTTCTGCTTCCTCTTTTCCTGTGCTTCATCATCTCATTTATTTTTCATTTAGTGTCCTTCTAAACACTAGGCACCTCTCTTGTGCCAGAGGAAATGAATCCCCAGCCCACCTGTCTTCCTCAGCACAGTGCACAAGTGAGAGTGAGCAGTATGAAATGCACGTGAGGGATCCCACCCATGCAGCTCAAGTGCTGAATAAATCTTGGGAGCAGGACTTGCTGAATCCAGCCCTTACATTTTGGACACTGGGGCAAGAACTGGTCTTTTTTTTCCAGCCATTCATTTTCCCTTTAGCTTCCTCTCAGGATCATTGATATGCCTTAGTTCTAACTGTTATCCAGAGTGCTGCTTGCATGTGTTCTGCTGTATCTTGTATTTTCCAGAGCATCATTACTTTCTGGGCACAAGCAGCCAGATGCTGGATTTGCTCAACTTGACTGTGGCTCTGCATAAATATAATTCATGTATGTCTTGATATGGGCCTATGAATTGACAAAAACATGCTTTGGACACTGATTCAACTTCAGCTGCAGGATTAGCTCAAAATTTGTAATTGCCTTTGTAGGTGCCATCACTTCCTGCACATACATTTTCCCTTAAAAAAAAATCCCAGCTGTTTATAATCACAATTTATAAAGCTGTATTTTCAGTCTTAATCTCTTGCCATTTCAGACAGATCTGCAGGAGTAATTCTTCAAGCAGATACTGGGGCATTACCTTCCATGGTGATTTAAATTAGCCAAACAATAATCCCTTCAGTAATTAAAACACCCCAAAAAAATCAGAACAAAAAGCTTCCCATTTAAGTCTGTGTTAAACCAATTCATTGGAGTGACACGATTAAAATCTTGGGGCCAAATCCTGCTTGTCCTCTTCATGTAAGTGCTGCTTTTGAGAGCAAAGGGATGAGTGAGAACAGCATTTAGTCCATACATTAATAATGTATATCCTTTGACTGACAGGGAATGGGCTGGCAGAACAAATGAAAGCACCCTGGGGTAAGAGAAAGAAAGCCTCAGTTTGTTGCTGCAAACTGCACAGACATAAAAGTACATTTTGTTCCACTGTTAAATAAGGAGATTGGGGATATAATACTGTCTCTTCTGCAGCACTTCCATTTTCTGCTCTTGGCAGAGGATAAAACTGTCCACAGCTGTAATTGTTCCATCCAGCACTCACATGCCTGGGAGAATTAATCATGATCTGCAAAATCTACTCCTCTTAGCTGCTGAGCTGCACCCTCGTGTCCAGCCAGCATCTCCTGGCCTGTGAGTCTGGGTCACCACGGACAGTGTGCTCCGTGTCCCAGGCGTGCTCCATGTCCCAGCGCTGCGCCCTGCGAAGCTGCTGGCTCCGCGCCTGGGGCAGCTCCTGCTGGACATGCAGAGCCTCCTCTTGTCACCTAGCTTTGTCCTGGTCAGAAAGGCATTGCTCTCTGCCTTTCAATTCAGCTGGTTGGAAATGGATCCATGGAGACAAGAGCCGCAATGCTACGTGAGCAACCCCAAACCTTGTGGCTGCAGCGAGGGCAGGATGCACTGGGTGGGTTGGTGGCACAGGGCACCTGCATCCCACGAGCAGCCAGAGCCAGCCTTTGTGGCTTCATCTGTCTCAGGGGGTTTAATGTTAATTTGAGTTGGGTTTACTGATTACGTTTGTTTGGAAGTTGTTTTTTGTTTTTGTTTTTTTTTTTTGCAAGAGAAATTCTAGACAGACATTAATACAAGAGAAACAAAGCAAATTCCAGGAACAATTTACCTCAAATTTTGCACAGTGTAATAACACTGCACTTCTACTATATTTCCAGACATTCAGTAGTGATTGTTATAGTTTGAATTGATTCATAATGTTCTTGTCTAGCTTTTGCCAAAGCAACGCTTCCCTATTTGTCACTGGGCTGTTTCTCTGGATGATTTTTGTATTCATATTATACCTGATATTTTTCATGCCTCCAGAGCAAAGCCAGAAAACTCCTGCATCAGTGCTGAAGGTAGCCAGGGAGGGTGAGTCAGCTTTTCACTTCCAATCATAAAATTAAGTCTCAGTAACCAATGCAGACCTGCCAATCAAGGTAAGCAGCTTGCTGTTCCCTTAGTTTTGAGCACGTAATTTCTACTGAGATATAATTACTGCAGCAAAACATATTAAAAGAAGCATGTTTGGATGCCCCACCACCCAAAGGCAGGATGATGACCTTGCACCTGGGCACTCCTTCAGCAGAGCAGCTGAGCAGACCCCTGTGCAGCTGCATTTCTTCCCCAGCTTGCCCCCACACATGGTCACTGCTGGGACACGTGCCCAAGGCCAGCTCATGGGAATGCCTACAGCTGTCAAGTCTTGTGGATGGATTGGGGTTTCCACAACCAGGCAAGCCTGGTGTTGAGACCCAAGAGCACGAGGGAGGACAGCAAGTGTTCAAGATGGGTATTGACTGCCCCATGTGACATGGGATGTCCTTGGAGTGAGGTGGGCACTCTGAGGGTTGTGAAAAACAATAGTCCTGCTGGTTAGGCATGAATATGTAACATCATAAATTTTTCATAACACATAAAAAGAACTACTAGGAAACAAAAAAAAAAGTGTAATCATCATGTGCACTAGTTTCCATCCTACTGTTTGAAAGCTTTCTTCTTCAGTGGCTGAAAAGCAAAGTGCCTGGGTTGAGATCTTCTGGTCCAGGGAAGACACATCCCTGAAAGACAGAGCTTCATACCCAAGGTAGGGTCAGGATGGGGGTGATGCCTTTTTCCTGG
>VZTZ01013252.1:0-12650 GCA_013400955.1 Drymodes brunneopygia | reverse complement strand
TATTGTTATTATTACTATTATTTACTACTATTACTATTTCTTCTACATCATATTATTATTATTATTATTCTTGCTATTCTTATTGTTCTTATTATTATTAATATTTAGTACTACTATTTCTTAATCTCACTCTTATTATTATTATTCCTATTCTTATTCTTTTTCTTTTCATGTATTTTTGGTGTGGGTTTTTTTGTGGGTTTTTTGGTCTGGGTTTTATTATTTTAACTTCTACTATTTCTTAAACCCAGCTTTCATTTGTTTTGATTGAACTGTATGTGTTGCAATCCCACAGTGTGCAGTGAGGTACTGAGAGCAATACCTCCTGTCTGTGCCCATTCCTCATGCATAAAATCCCAAAGGATCAACAGGTAATCTTTTCAGAATAAGAGGAAATGGCCTTTCCTCTGGGGAAAGTTCCACCAGGGGAGGTTCAGATTAAATATCAGAAACAATTTTTCCCTGACAGAGTTGTCAGGCATTGGAACAAGTTGCTCAGGGAGGCGGTAGAGCCGCTATCTCTGGAAGTGTTCAAGAGTCGTCTGGATGTGACACCTGGGGACATGGTTTTGGGGTGATGATGGTGGTGCCAGGGTGACAGTGGGACTGGATGACTTTGAACGTTTCTTCCCACCTTCATGATTCTCTGTGGTTCCCTGCTGGGCCATCTGGCACCAAATGTCCCCCATGGGTGCTGGTTCGGAGCTGACCACATCAGTAATATTTGGTCTTTGGGACACCTACTTCAGATGATACAAAGCAGCCAGGCATTGCTCAGGCTGCAGGGACATGTTCAGTTGGAGGCAGCCCATGTGGCTCCCCCAGGACCCTGAGCAGGCTGTGGGCCAGACACTGTCTGCAGGGTCTGGGGTGGTGCCAGCAGTGGGCACTAATCCTTGGGCTGTGGCGTCAGGCAGGGGCAGTGGAACAGCCTGCGCAGCACCCGCATCAGGAAGAAGGGATGTTTCTTGTGGCAAGCTGGCTGCCACCTAAAGGCCTGGGCTTCCAGCTGGGGAGCCTCTGGCACCTGCTTCTTGAAGGCAGGAGAAACTGCACATCCTCTGGGGGCTTGGGCTTTCAGATGGGGAGGTGAGACACAGAGCGGCACTTGGAGGCATGGCTCAGATGCCTGGTGCTCAACCCAAGCCTCCCGAGGGGCAGGCACTGGGAACTCATCCTTTGCAAAGTGCCCCAGTTTGTGGTCCCTGTCTTCTTCTTCAGACAGCTCAAGGACGCTCAGATCGTCCCACTTATCCTCCTCCTGCAGCAAGGGCTTGATCCCAGTGTTGTAGATGCTCATGTGTTCCGAGTTGTCCCGCATGAGCTCTTTATCAGTGTCTTTTTCCCAACTGGACTTCATGGAAAGTCTGTTAACATTCCATTTGGACACCTCCTGGCCAATGGAGTTTTCCTCTTCGGAAAGCTCCTGGCCAATGGACTCTTTCCAGTCACAGGGTTCTTGGTAGCTACTGACTTCGTGGGACAGCTCTTGTTCAGTGTATTCTTCCCAGTTAGACAGTTTTTGGGAGCTACCAACTTCTTCTTGGGAAAGCCTTCTCTTTGTACATTCTTCCCAATCAGAAAATTCTAGGTAGCTCCTGGATTCTTCTCGGTACAACTCTTGCTCCATGCAAGCTTCCCCTGGGGACAATTCCTGGTAGCTACCAACTTCTCCTGGGGACAGCTCTTTCTCTGTGCAAGCTTCCCCTGGGGACAATTCCTGGTAGCTACCAGCTTCTCCTGGGGACAGCTCTTGCTCTGTGCAGATTTCCCCTTGGGACACCTCTTGATATTTGTTCATTTCCTGTAGAGAGAGTTCTCGGTCTTCCTTATTATTGCACTGGGAAAGCTCAAGCTCCCCAGCCAAGGTGCCCTCCTTGTTCTCCTGCTCTGCCAGGACTGACCCCCTGTCTGCCTCCTCCTGCTGCTCACGGAATGCCTGGGCTCCCAGTGGGCTGGGTGAGGGGTTGAGGAGACAGCAGAGGCTCTGTGAGGCAGAGATCGGACTCTCTTCCCTTTCTACTGGAGCTGCTGCTTCTAATTCTGCAGCCGTGCTTTGCTTCAGGTCCCTTTGTTCCTCTGGCTGCTGGTCAGATGCCCGGACCTCAAGCACAGCCTTGTGCACTGTCTCAGAGCTGATGCTCTGCGCTAAGTCCAGCAGAGCCTGGCTGCGACCTGGGGGGCTGTGTGGGGCAGGGAATGATCTCTCTGTCTCTGATAATGGCACCTCTTCACTGAGGACAGGAGAATCTGGTGATTTTTCCTCCTTGGGAGCCAGAGGCTCAGCAGGCTCCTCCTCCTCAGCAGCTCCAGCCAGGTCAGCAACAGCTGCTGGCTCGGCCTCTGTGGGACTCTGCGGGGCAGGAGAGGCGCTGGACAGCTCACAGTCTGCCTCTCCTGCCACCTGGGTGCCCATGCTGCTGGGAGAGCCAGGCCCCTGCTGGGCACAAGTCTGGGCATCCTCATCATTCTCTGTGTGCAAGGGTTTGTCTCGGGTCTTATAACTGACTCCTTGTCCCCATTGAGACAGCCCCTGGCTGCTCAGACTTTCTCCCTGTTGGGACAGCTTTTGATCACTCAAGTCTTTTACCCATTGAGGCAGCTCTTGGATATTGTAGCCTTTTCCTTGGGGTAACTCCTTGTCACTGTTGTCTCCCATTTGGAGTTGAGACAACTCTGGGTCTCTCTTGTCCACTTCACATTGGCACCTGTGCGGATGGCCTTGCACATCTTCCAAATGAGAGAGATCCTGGTACCCCTCCCCTCCCCACAGGGACAGGAATCTCATCATCTTCATCCCATGGGCACAGCTCCTGGACTGTCATGTTTTCTTCACAGTGGCACAGCTCTTGTTGTGTTCCATCTTCCCACTTGACTCTCACACCTGCTTCCCATTGGACTGGCACTCCTTGCCATTGGTAAAACTCTTGGGCTCCCACTTCTTCCCACAGGCAAAGCTGTCTGCCACCAGTATGTTCCCGTTGGCAAAGTTCTTGATTCTTATCATCTTTCCACTCTTTGTCCATGTTGACTAAGACCTCCTCCTTAGTCTCTAACAGGGGCAGGACTGGGCTGCCCTCTGCCCTCATGCACTGCCTGCTGAGGGCCTGGTCTTCCTACCAGGTGGGTAAGGGGTTGGGGGGCTGGAATTTGGGGTTCACCTTGTCCTCTTCCATCTCAGATGTCCTCTAATGCAGACGGATCCTGGGACCTGCTTCCACCTGAGAGGGCACCTCTCACAGGACTGGGCACTCCAGGGCTCTGTGCCCCTTAAATACCCCTCTGGCAGGGCATGGCTCTGCAATGTCACAAGGGTCTCTGGCCACCACAATGTCCCTGCATCACCAAGGGCCCTGACAACGTGCTTGTGTCACAAAGAGCCACACCTGGCACCCCTTCAACAGCCAAACCTGCTGGAACTGTGGGCTTCTAATCCCCTCATAACTTTATGACCCAGCTGTTAAAATTATCAGAAATGCCTCTGCCTGAATTAAGATGCAAATGAGACCATATGCCAAAGTGAATAGTATGGGTTTTGTTTAACAGCAAATGAGAGAGAGACAGAGAGAGAGAAAGAAAAAAAGAGAAAGGAATAGAAAAGAGGTGGGGGTGAGAAAGAGAGTGACAGAAATGGATTAAGTAGAAAGTATCACCACTCTGGATCCCAATGGTGTCCTGCTGACGGTTTCCCTGAGGGCTTCTTGATGGTGAGGGTCCCCCGAAAACATCAAGTTCAGTGGATTGATATACACTTGGGCTGAGTGGGGAGGTCCAGGTACCTCCCCTGGGAAGTGGGACAAGATTGACACGGTCTCTTGCAGATCTCTCTGAATTTGTTGCATCACTTTGCATCATGTGCAGTGCTCTGCTGCAAGGCGTCAGCAATGAGTCTGGGGAGAATTCTGTGGGTATTTGATGGATTATGGCACCTCCTCATCTGCCCCTCATGTGCATGTCCCATGGATATAGCCTTCCTGGGGGTGAGAGGTTTTACAGTTGAGGCAGTTTGTGTAAGGGAGGATGGGTCACTGATGTGCTGGGAATTCAGTAGCCTTCCCCAGAGCGGGGCATGACTATGGAGCTCCTCAGCTTTATTTCACTGTACTGTCCCAGGCAGCTAGAATACCCCTGGTGGAACAGACAAATTTACAGAGTATGTGAGAGGAAACTATTAGGTATTGATAATATGCAATTATACATATTATAAATTTTGCAACTATTCAATGTTCAGTACCTTTCCTGAAGGAAAATTTGCAACTGGGTAATTCTCATATGACTGGCCTTTAGCTCTTGGCATTTATCAACAGTATTGGCCATTACATCAGTGTTACATTTAGTCATGGGGAAAGAAGTTGCTGTAAACAGTCTCTCAAAACAGGGATCAAGGGCAGAATTGATTTAAACTGACCCTGACAATAGAGTGGTCTCATTACAGGGCTCTGCAGCCCTGGGCCCATTAAAATAATCGGGTGGTTTTTCCTTGATGTTTTTGAGACACTGAAATTTTGTCAGCATTGAAATAGAATGAACTGCCAGGAGTGTATTTGTGGATGGCAATGACATCTCTTTCAATGTTGTTCTAATTCCGTTGAGTGTAAGACACAGAAGTATAGGTTATTCTGTGACAGATTTATGCAAAGAAAACAAAAATCTTAGTAACTCCATTATCTGCCCTGTTTATTTTCATTTTTCTCTGGCATCTCCAGGGTTCCCAGCTATAACAATTTCTGAAGGGGCTATTCTTCCAAGAACAATTTTTTTAAGAGGCAAATGGAAGAACAGTATGTCTGTAATATGAATTTTTTAAGTTTCCAAAGGGAAAATACGTTTTTTATCTCTTCCAGGAGATGTTTTTTATAATGCAAATATTCAACCTTTGAATCAGTTCAAGATAATTGGATACCTGCTGTTACTCTAGGAATTACCCCTTCAAGATACTAAGGAAAATATTTTCCAAGTGAGATCAGGCAGGCACTGAACAGATTGCCCAAAAGGGATGTGGGGCTTCCATTCGATTTATCTGAGCAAGGCACTGAGCAGCCTGAGCTGATGTTCCATGTAGTCCTGTTCTGAGCAGGGTCTTGGATTGGGTGATGTCCCACTGTCTAAAGGCAGTTCTTCTCTTAGCCTATTATTTCAAGGACTCACACAGAAAGTGCTAATTTTTTCAACTCTTGCACTTCAATTGACACCAGATCCCTGTGCTCAGGGACATTTATTGTCTACTCAAACTTGGGCCTTTATTAATTAGTAAAATAAAATACCTGACTGAGAAGGAGGAAATGAGGATTTTTACAAAATAAGTATGATTTTCAAAGTGGGGCACTTTTCTTTTGACCTTAGGGTAAGCACTGAATAATCTTGGTTAAAAACTACTTTTGTAGCAGCCTAACACAAGTTTCATGAGTGGGGTTAGCTCTCATCTACATATTCTTAAGAATAGAAGCTGGCTGTTGTCTCTTAATAGCTTGGATACCAAAATACTTTCGTAAACTCACTGTTCTGACTGCAGTTTCACATGATCAGAGGTATCAGAAATTTGAAATAAGCCCTGATACAGAAAAAAACCAAAAAAGTTCATGTTTTTTTTTTTAGCTGAGGCATAGTCTGGATTTTTCTTGCTGTCCAGGTAGTGGGTTTGGACCACAGAACACTGATCCACAGATAGAGCTAACTCAACCTATGGGACTCTTCCCATCCAGACTTTTTCTCAACCTATTAGGTTGTAAACTGCTAAATTGCAGAAAATGTCATTGTTTGTGTATATTCCTTGGAGAGTAGGAGACCTGGTTCCATTATTTGACTCATTTTTGTGGGTTTCTTCCAGACCTCTCAACATTTGTTTCTTGCTGGCTGAGTCTCCGGGGATGTAAGAAACAAAGACCGGCACGTTTTTTTGCCTTTAGCGCTGAGCAGCACTGTGGCTTCTCTGGTTACCGTATGTCCCAAAAAGCAAATGCAGGGTGCCAGATGATGCAATGACATGCGCCGTGCTACTGGCTGAATAAAAGTGTCACACAGGATTCAGCTGCACCACTTTCTTGCCTGCAGGTCTGCACTCTCATTCTTCCTCAGCTGTATGCATTCAGAGTTAAAGTTTGTGGGGCACACCTGAATGCAAAGATCTAATTCTCTCAGTTTGATTGAGGGACTGAAATTAGGATCATATTTACACTAGGCTATCTTAGTAGTCTGTTAAGAAACAGGTTTCTTCAGGAGAGGGTTAAGGTTGAGCTGAATAAGAGGCATCCCCTTCTTTTTCAAGAGAGAGCTAACAATGAATACATTCCTGATTAAGGTACCCGGCTAGCTACCCAGAGTTAGGCGAGATGAAACCAGACAGAGCACAAAGGCTAGCAAGGCCAGCCCTAATCCAAACAGTTTGAATCCACAATTTAATTTTCCTAGGAGTCACACAGACCCAGCCTATTTAACCTTCTTTCTGTGCTTCTGTCCTTCAATTTTCATAAGCCAATGAGATTGTCCTTCCTAGCAATGTGTGGGTTCCTACTCCACACAAATTAATTTCTTTCATGGAGGAGTTAACAATAGCAAGCTACCTGACATGTCTCAAGGTCCAAACCTGCCCACAGGCAGGAGCCACAGACCATAGAAGAGCAGATGCATGGAACAGTTTTTGGAGGCAGAACAACACACATGCAGAGGAGAGAAACAAAGAGGTGCTGAACTGAGGAGGTGAAAGATAGGAAGAAGAGAGGAAGATGAGGACTGATAGAAAGTCATTGGTTATGAGAATGTACTTCTGGGCTCTTGGGAGAAATGTAGAGCCCCTAAGTCACGGCAAGGTCCAGAGCTGTGTGAAGTCTGCCTTGGTGCAAGTAAGTGATATGCATATCACCCTGTAGTCCAGCCCTTCCACCCTGTTACAGAATGGAATCCAGCAGTAGCTCAAAAATCATCCATGAGATTCAGAGTCTGATTTGGATTCTATTCTGTCCTGCAGATATGGAATGACAAAGTAGTTTGGAAGTACAGAAAAAGTAAAATATGGGAAACTTAAAAGAACGGAGAAATGCAAAGCTGATTAAAACTAGAAAGTTGAATTACAGCTGATATGCTTGGATTCTGTAGGAATTCCTTTTTCCTCTATTGGTTAAGTATTTCCAGTTTGTGTATCTAGCTGTCAGTTTGTAAATATTCAATAATTGTCAACTAGAACAATACCAGGTGATTCTTGCTAGCTTCCCACACTTCTGGGATCAGAGAGCTTCCTCTACCTCCTGTCAGCTTTATCAGTTGTTACTCACATTTTTTTTCTGGGAAAAGACTTCAATCTGCTGCAAAGCACGTCCTGCAGTGGTTTGGGACTCCTTCTATCTCACTGAAGCTTGTATGCATGAATAAGTGCAGTGCATGTGGTGCACTCTTTTTCACTGCTGGGCCAACATGTGGAGCCATTTTGTATCTCATTAGACACACAGAATATTTTAGCATTTCAAATTTAAATATTTTAAAAAATATATTTTACTTCATTCATAATATACAACGGATTAATATCCTGGATTTATGTGCCAGACTGGCAAATAGAAGAAGGAAGGGGGTCTAGCAATAGTGTTCAGTTTTTGTCTTAGGGGTTTCCTAGTTTTTCTCTGATCATGTATCTTAATGTATGATTATTCTATTATAAGCCTTGTTATGATACCAGAATAATTTTATAAATATGCAATTAGAGGTGGGGCCAGTTCAGCCTGAACATTTGTGTGTATGTTTGTGTATTTATCTTTGCCTCTGCGTATGAGGTTCATTTCCAAGGAATCCAAACCTGGATCCAAGTCCAAAGTCCTCAGATGGTCCCTGTCATTGCAGAAGACTAAGCCAAAACAGCTGAGCACAACTTTGAAGACATTTAGATTCTAAATCCTGGTCCAAATGACTAGAATTCCTTTTCTTCTCCCATCCCTTTAATCTAGATTGAAGATAAGATCTAAAGAGCACAGGAAAAAGAAAAGACAATATCAACAGTTGATATAAATTGCCCTTTATCAATCCCTGAAGAGTTCTCAAAATATTTAAACAATCTGCGCTAAGTAACAACATTAATAAACTAAATGTGAGAAAGAAGAAAAGCCAGTAATTACAGCAGAGTTTAAACATCTGATAAGTAACAAAGACCTCTAAATTAAACAAACAAAAAAGATAAAACAGAAAGCATAGTAAAGAAAAAAATCAAAGCATTATCCTAAATGGCACAGAGGTCACATGAATAAAATACCTCTAATGTCTCTCCAGAAAGAAAATGTCATTAAAAGCCTGGAAGAACTGAGTTCTAAATTAATTCTTCATCAAGATTCAAAGTGCTTCCCTCTCCCTTCTATCCCAGCGTTTTTCTAAGACCTCGTGCTTGACCCATAAAAACCATGTAATTGTCATAAACAAAAAATAAACTTTTGACCATTAATGGAAGATTAGAGTATTGTAGGAAGTAGGTGGAGTATGAAAGCCTAAAGCCAAGAGTATGTTCAAGATCTGAGAGGGGCTCCGTATATGGTATATAAATGAAATACATGGAATTTATTCATTAATTATTGCAATTATGCACCCTGTTTGCTGACCAGTTATTTTTACTGTCAATTACCAGCAGATTAATTTGATTTGAAGTTAAAATATTTGTTAATTTTTATGGCAATTCTGCAATGTAGTAGAACACAAATTTTTGCCGAAATGGCCCCAGTCAGTGCAATTTGCAAAAGCTTGTGGTGTGTTAGCTTAACCCAACATTTTGGGTTAGAGATAAGGCTGCCGAATTGTATCATACATGATTTATCTTTGACTGGACTTGAATGTACAGGTACCTTAAACCCACCTTAATTTAATTCGTACAAGGCCTTTGGGCAGGCAGCTGTTCAGCAATCTCTGCCAGCATTTCCTTCTCCCTACTGCTGAAACCTCCTCATCTTCATCCTTGATGTTATACATGGCTGATGTTCTTCTTTTTCATCAGTCACTTCTAATGAAGTGATGCAGTGGAGTTTAAAATACTTCATTCTAGGGTAGCAAGTATATTTTTTTTCTGGTTTCTCTTGCATTTACCATTAAAAAGTTACATTTTTATGCAACCCTACAATAATTTCATTAAAATGAAACACTGGAGGCATTTCCATTGAGATGAAGGATATGTCAGAATTTTAAGACTGTTTCTCATGTGGTTCTTCAGTGACATATATTTTTTCCTGTTAAAAAGAAAAAAAAAAGAAAAAGAAAAGAAAATCCAACAAAGGAAATTGGCCTGGGGAAAATGCCACTGAGATACTGTTAAGAAGTCTGACTTAAAGCCAAGCAG
Source organism: Drymodes brunneopygia (assembly GCA_013400955.1). Classification (NCBI taxonomy): domain Eukaryota; kingdom Metazoa; phylum Chordata; class Aves; order Passeriformes; family Petroicidae; genus Drymodes; species Drymodes brunneopygia. The sequence goes on along the minus strand of VZTZ01013252.1, from coordinate 3,349 downwards.
CATATGCAGGGCGAATGCTCAGTCCACCCATTGTGCTTACAGCCACAGGGGGCTGAAAATAATACCCTATGAGATTTTACTAGAAGTGTGGTGAAAATATTCCGGTATAGCTGCTTCTCTTTCTGAAATGAGAAACCTTAGTTTTTGCTTTAACTTATACTATCTGCTTTGACATTGGGGTTTTTTTCTGTGTGGACACTGCATCATGATGCATTTAAAGAAGCGCTGTGAAGTGCGGCCTATTCTTTAGCATACTGCAAAGTTAATTGTAACCTGAGTACCACTTATTCCAGTGCAGGTGATGAGGGGCCAATGAGTCCACGGCTGCAGAAGTTCTGGCCGTGGGGCATTTGCTGGTTAGTTCTTTTACCAGAATGCAGCCTATGAAGATCTATTTCAGTATAGTCTAATTTTGAGCAATGTTCAGACTCTTTTAAGTTGCACTAAGGAAAGACTGCTTTCAGGCATAGGCCAGAATTAGAAAGGTGAAGAGAAGAATCATCTTTGTTCATTTTTAACTCTCCTGTTCTAAGAACAGCGCTGTTTACCGGAGAATCTGATCCATCTTTGGCAGTTTTCTTTTCAATTGAAATAAGGAAATTAATTTAGGGCTATCTGATAGCTTGGAAGTGTGGAAGTGCAAAGCATGCTATGCTGGCTGGTCTCCAATGAAACACAACCTTTAAAGGGCAGAGACCTGGTGTAATCACTGCCTCCTCACCCCACTGAGGTGGCCAAAGCAGACAGTGGTTCCCAAAATTGGAGCACAGCCCTGGTCTTTTCTGGTGGCAGTGCACAGTGCTCTGCCCCTTGCTCTGGGCTTGGAACAAATCTGCTATTCAGCCTTAAGGAAAGGCAAGTTTGTTAGCTAGAGTGTTAGCTACAACCTTCAAAACAAAACTTGTTATTATATTGTCACAGAATGCCTGTAGATTTATGAGGCCTTGGGAATACAATAAATTAATCACAGTAGTGCTTGTTTGTTTTCATAAAGATTTGCAAAACAAGTAATAAAGTGTTGATGTGATTTTTTTTTTACTTCAAAATCCATTAGATATTGTTCTGAGTCCAGTTTTTATTAAAATGAGCTGTTCTAGAACACATCTAGGAGTCATGAGTTGGTTGAATATGATTAGGATTTCAGGAGTTACAGTCACAAGTCGAAAATCATCAGATCCTAAGTTTGATCTTCATTATATTTCTTCTTTAGCTACAATAGTAATCTATGAATTTCACAAAAACTACATGCTACAATTTATATTATTACAAAGAGCTAGCTAGGGGGGAAAAAGGAGGATTATTAAAGGAAATAGGCACTGCTTTTCCAGTAAAATAAATGGCAATATCCTAAATAGAAATATCAAAAGTTTTACTGTATCTCTTGAAGCAATTAATAATTTAATGGAAGCTTTCTATTTCAGAACTCAGATGGTTTTTATTAGGACTGCTAAAATGCTTACTGAACCGTTGCATAATTTGTCAAATTGCATCCAATGGCATTAACTAATAAAATATTTGTTTTCAATTTCAGTAGTTCTGAAGAAGTTTTATTTCAAAAGCTGAGGTACTAATCATTCTTCAAAATCTAATTCTGTTCCTATTCTATATCTCACTACACATTAAGAACACCATGTCTTGCACCTAAAACACACTGAAACCACAGGCATCCCTGCATACTCCAGCAATGGTAGTCTCAGCTCCTGGGGGTGCCTGCTATCTCCATGCTACATTGCCTCTTGAAGGAGTCTCTTTTCTCTATTGATGACATTGCACAGCTTTTATTTTTGTCAAGGCTTTTTCAGTAGAGTGGCATGATGTGAAATAGAATAACCTGATGAAATACAATAAGTTAATAATATTGCTGTACACAGAGCACCTTTCATCATGACAGATCCCAAAGAGTTTTACTTAGACTGTACATATAAAAATCATTCTTCATCCACCACTGAAATGCAGTTACTGTTACAGAAGAATAGGGTAACCATACTATGCCAGGAATAACAGCTTTTTTGAGTGAGGGAAATTAAGAAAAATGTCTTCATATGAAACAATAATGGGAATACTTAGGGATGCTGGATCTAATTACTAGCATTTGCATTTGGTCAACGTGTTTAAAGGATTTCTTGTAAATACATGAATCAGTAAGAGGAATAGGGGTATCCATAAATATTTAATTTGCCACAAGTTCTTGTGAATTTATTTTGCCTTTTCTCAGAAACAGCACCTTAAGTGGCAAAAAAAGCAGAAAAAAATCACATACGTTTAAGAATTGTTTCAAAATTTACTCAAAGAAGGGAATGCCAGGTAGTCATGAACAGTTTACTCTAAAATGTTCACTTTTTGCACCAACTACTGGACAATTCTAACTCTTCCATCTGGTGTAATTCAACAAAAAAACCATGTTGGATATTGTTGTGAGCTGCTGCAGAACGTAGGGGTAACCCAGGTTCTTTTAATAGCTCCCTTGGGGCAGATTAGAGTGAGCAATATTGAATGACTGGCGTTTGTAAATACACTCATGTAGGATTTATTATGGAACAATTTGGTTGCAAGGAAAAGCAGGTATTGTAGGCATTTTGGTTATTATTGCCTATAGTTATGTGCAGAAAAATCATGCTATGAAAAGTCAGTGCCTATGAAGGAGACGGAGTCCTGCAATTTTATTTGAATAAAAGGAGAGTCCACTGGGGCATACATTCATGGGGTTTCTCAAGGTTTTGGAGGATGCAGCCTCCTTTGATCCTAAACTACTGGCTGCATGCTGCCCTCTTCCTTTCCCCACTGCTGAGGTACTAGGAAGGTACAGCCTTCTCAAACTGCCTACCACATATTCACCCCTTGAAAATGTAATTTCCCTCCAAAGCTCAGAAATTCAGGCTATCTGGGTCCTGCAGTAGACTTAGTGCAGACCCATTTGTCTATTGCCCTAAAGTTCAGGAGTTCAAACTGTAGTCAAACTATCTGGTTTCTGTAAAAACTTGTGCTTGAGGTTGGTAGAGAAATTAAGACCCATTTCAAAGGCATTAACACCCATTTTTCCTAAAGGCCCTCAGCCATTAGTTGTTTGTAAAGACATTAGCATCCATCTTGCCTATCAGTAATATAACAACATGAAAGCATCGCAGTACAAAAGTGCAATCTCTCAAGAACATGCACANGAGAGAGAGAGAGAAAGAGGGAGAGAGAAGGGACAAGAGTGTGAAGATCTCACCACCGATAGGCCCCACAACATGACTTTGTTACTTCACAGTCTTGGTAGAAGCAGTAGTCACAAACTGGATCCATCGGGTCGTGGATGAAGTCCTGAAGAAGTGGTGGGGAAAAATTCACAGGAAAATCCATGAAACAC
>VZTZ01013233.1:44178-117524 GCA_013400955.1 Drymodes brunneopygia | reverse complement strand
ATATATATATATATATATTGCTATGTCATTCAGTTCAGCTAAGAGGTTCGAGGTCCTGCAGGAGGGCACGTTAAGGCTTCTGCTTTGCTGCTTTGGAAGGGAAGGGCGCCGAGGCGAAGGGATCGGCGCCGGGCAGCTCCGTAGTCCTGGCAGAGAGCGGCAGCACAGCGACAGAGCCCGCTATGGCCTGCCTGTTGCTCTGGGACACCACCTTGTAAGCAGCTATGGGCTTGGCCTCCAGGCCCGGCCCATCCTCGGGACTGTAGTGCCGGGAGTACTTGGACAGGGCTTGCGGACGGAAAGGCTTGCTGGCCGCGGGGCCCAGCGCGGTGTCCGGCGGCAGCGCCTGGCCCTGGCTCCTCTCGCCGGCCGCGTCGCCCTGCTCCGGCAGCGCTGCCTTAGCAGGGACGCCCTCCTGGGCCTCCACGGCTCTGACGGAGCAGGGATGGAGGTTGCCTGGTGGAGCAAAGCCAGCAGAGGGATACGGGGCTCTCGCCGAGGCCGCGGAGCCGTGCGCTGCCGGATCCAGGCACGGGAACATCGGCTGAGCGCGGCCGTCGCCTCCTTGGCTCAGGAAAACGGGTGGTGGGAACGGCTCCTTGTGGGAAGGCAGCTCTTCCATGCTTTTCTTCTTCGTGAAAGGGGCTCTCAGAAACACATCTGCTTCCTCTGGGTGTCGCAGAGCCGCGTTGCCCTTGCAGATAAAAGGAGCTTTGGTAAAGACATCCACTTCATCGGGCACCTTCCTGGAGCTTCGGAAAGGAGCCGTGGCAAACACGTCCGGCTCGTTAAAAACCTCCCCGGAGTGCGACTGGAAGGCTGGGAACAGCACCTCCCCTGCTCTGGCCTGGGACTGGGGATCTCCTTTGGAGGCCTCGTGCCTCTCCCTGGGCTGCAGGAACCCTGGGCACAACTTGCATGTCTCCTCCTCCTCCTCCGAATCCATCAGTAAAGGCCTGGAGCCACTGCAATCCAGGATATCTCCCTCATGGTCTGTCCCCTCTCCTTCGCTGCTGTAGAAGGAGCTGTTGCTCGAAGGACCATCTCTGGCCAAGTACTCTGACTCTGAGTTGTGCTGCACTTTTACCTCCAGCATCTCGGGCTGCCCCTTGTACAAAGCGAGTCTGTCACTGCCAGAATCTCCTTTGCAGAGCTCGAGAGCTGCAGCTGGGAACAGGCCCGGATCCCTGTGCAGACCTACGAACACAAGAGCAGAGTGTTAGTGACCCAGCTCCAGCTCCTCGGCCAGCAGTCACAGTGAAAGGTACATGGCACAAGAACGTCACTCGGCTCAGATGGAAACCACCACCATGCATGGAGAATGGGCACGAGAGGGAGGGCAAATCAATGCAAATAAAATGCCAGGGAAGGCGTTTGCGACACAGCCTGGGGACACCACGGGTACCACTGCTCAGAGGATGGGAGATGTCTGACACACGCATGGGCACACACAGCACCCTCAGCACCAGCCCACGAGGGTTCTCTGCCACCCACCCCTGAGCACAGCCACGGGTGCAGAGTGTTCCCATCCCCAGCTGCTGCCCGAGGGAAGCTCCAGCAGACAGAAAGGTTCTGTCATTCCATCCTGCACTGCTGCTCTCCAAGCACATCTATTGCTTGGGTGGCCTCTCTGCCTGTGGGCCAGCCCACAGATTGGTGGAATTGCACTCGGGCTTGTGAAATAGGTGGGGATGCCCCAAAACCTGCTAAAAAACCAGGCCCATTTTCAAAACTGAAGGTCAGCCTACTGCTTTCAGTGAATCCTAAGTAGCAGTTATTTTAGTAGCAGCTTTTCTTTTTAACCACTGCCAGACAAATGGTTTTTAAACACTCCATACCACACTTGCTCCAATGACCTGGCTTGTTTCTACATTAACATAACAAGGCAGTGCAGGGAGAGGCTGTCCTGCCCTTCTCTAGCTCCACCAGGAGCCTGGGTTTGCCTCACGACTCACACAGACAAAACAGAAGATCTCTTACCTTCACAGAACTACTGGCAGGTTAGAAGTGTGTCATTGGACTGGTTAGCAAGAGGACAGGAGAAAATGACATGAAAACTAAACAGTAGGAATTGCAGGAAGAACAGGAGGGTGAGGAGGCTGGTTGGTACCCGGGGACAGAAGGCACAACCAACACACCCTGCAGTGACAGAACCTCACCCAGGGAAAACTCTGCCCAGCTTCATTGTCCATGGTTACACACCCATCCATCACAGCCCTCAGGCACTGCTTCTCCATCACACCCACGGATACACAGGTTACCCCCTTCTCCCTCACTGCTCACGAGTAAAGACACAGCAGTCATTCAAGAGGCATCAAAACCAGTATTTATTGGGAAACTCTCAGCTGGGTACATCACACTGCTAAATAAAGACAGTGCAGATATGCAAACATTTGAGCAGTAACTCTCCAAAAACCCCCTCTACCTCTCTCCTGCAGCCCGTGCTGCCCACACTGATCTCCCCTCAGGTGCCACTCTGGCATTCCAGGAGCAGCAGGGCTCTGCTGGAGCTCCCTCACTGGCCAGGGGTCACTGTGCCATTCTGAGACAGCTGAGCCAGAGCAGGAGCAGCTGCCAATGCCTCTGGATCCCCCAGTGCACACTGAACCACAGAAACAGCAATTCATCACGGAGAGCACACCAAGGGCCACCCTGCACAAGAGCTGCACATTTGGGTGGGATTTTCTTTCTAACTTTGACATGTGTTAGCAGGTGCCTGTGCCCACACCAGCCATGACATTTGGGACAGAGTAAGAGAGGGAGGACAGGATCTAAACCCATCTGCTCAGCAGCACACAGCTCTGAATGTGGGGACACTGCACAAGAAGCAGAATGTCCTGGTCTGAGAAAAATTACTTTTTCCAATGCTCTCTCTGCCCATTCACGTGAGAAGGGCACCAAATGCTCAGCAGCATTTTCTCCCTTGCCAGATTTTCCTTGTATTCCAATTCCTAGAAGCAAACTATTCCAATTCCTAGAAGCAATCTCATTAAACAACAATACAGAACCACCCCCACACAATTCCAACAAGGAGATACCACAGCACAACACCAGAGGGGTCAGTGACACCTGTGGCACTGGACAACTTGCAGAACTGAGTGTTTCTGCTCAAAGCCACTCACAGTGGGAGACCTGGAGGCAGACCCAGGGCCTCCAGCTCCAGAGGATCAGAATTTAATGCTGTTGTTCTGGCACACTTGCACAGCCACCTGCACCAGGCAGGAGTGAAACACCAACCCACGCCCCACATTCCAGCAGCTCAGGAACAGCCTGACCCTGCACACCAAGAGCATCCTCCAGCTCCCCCTGTGAGCTGCACATCAAGGATCACTCACCAGGGCACTCCATGATCCCCCCACATCCCCACCAGCCTCTCCCCAACTCCCACAGATTCCCAGGGGAGTTCTTGAAGTACAGAAGTTTGGCTGGAAAGAAAACAACTCCCACATTGCCCCCAGCTGAGCTCTGCTGCAGAACCCTGGGTGCCCAGTGATGCTTCCTGGAGTCAGAGACCCTCGTGCCCCACAGTTCATGTTTGCTCAGGTACCCCAGAACTTGCTGAACTCAGCCTGAACCACATCCAAAACTTCATTGCAATAACGATTTGTTTTTTAAATAAGGTGATTTTGCACAGCCACTGGAGGCAATACCCACAAGCTCTTAGGCCAAAGAACACCATCATCATTCCTTTACAAGAAGCTCCCTCCAAAAATAATTTTGCTCCACACAGATTGGCTCGAGCTGCCCTGGCCTGTGATGAGGGGGCTGAATGCAGATCTGCCACAAAGCCAAGATTCCCCCACCCACTGTCCCAGCAGTTTACACAGCTCCCAGAGCCCTGGCAAAGAAGTCCCAAGGGATCCTGAGAAGACTTGGACAGTCCAAACCCAGGAAGCTGCACCTCCTGTTTTGGGACAGATGCTCCCAACACATGGGTATTGTCAGAAACAAGGTGGCTGACTGAACTTGTGCTCAGCTGGTCAGAGATAAACAGGGAGGTTCCAAAGGCAGGGGCCATTCCCAACCCAAGCCCCCCAGAACAAGCAAGGACCAAAAACCCAAACTGCGCCTGTTCCTGGGAACCTCTGCCACCCAAACCCAAAGCACGAGCCTGACTCGAAGGGAAATTGCTCCATGTGCTGTGGTTGTGTTTGACAGGAGATCCACCAGAACAGTCAGTGCCAGCCCTGCCAGCTCCAGCCCCCTGTGCCAGCCCACCACGAGGGCACTGCCCACGAGCCCTGGCAGGATTCCACTGACTGCTTTTGTCACTGACACCTCCTGACCCCACAGCCCTTCAGGGGGACAGCACCACCTCCCCTGGCTCCAAACAAGGCTCCAGCCAAGCTCCAGCAGCGATTCTGAGCCCCTCAGGGGGATGCCAGGCACCAAAGGTGTCCCATGGGACACGGATGGAGTTCAGTCTGTGCCCTCAGAGCAGCAGCTCTCACACAAACCCCTCCGTTCTGAGCAGCACCAACACCAACCCAGAGCCCGTGGGACACTCACAGTTCTGGAGAGTTTAAAATGAATCCCCAATCTCCACTCATCTCTCATTTCCATTCGTTCTGCACATGGTGAGTATTTTCTGATGAAGGAGGTCTAAGAACAGACATCTCTGAAATATCGTATTTCCACCCACACCCACGAACAGCTACTTGAAAAAGCAATAAAATAAACATTCACATCTGCTTATTTAATAGCATTATTAACAACCCAGCGCATTTGTCATTTTTTCCAGAACCCTTGAACAAGCGCCATTAGATTTAAAATCTTAAACATTCTTTAAAAGTACTTTAATTCACAGAAATCTTTGTTTCTAATATACAGTAGATGGTTACTTTTTAAAATCCATTCTCTTTTCATATAATCTCAGTATCTGACTATACAATAACTTTCTATCTATAGCGTCTTCATGTTTTCCAGTCCAGCTTGCCTGTGCTTTAGGAATATAAAACAAAAAATAATAAAGTTCTATCCACAATTTTACTAAGGTCATTTCCATAGTTCTCATGTAAAGCTTCTCTTGGAAAGTGCAGTATACACATGTAATGATACAACACACTTAAGCAATACTTTTATTAATTAGTGTAGGTTTGAAAAGAAGAGTAATGTAGAGACACAACCGATGGGAGCTCTATGTACAGAACTGCTTAAACTGAGTGTCGGGGTGGGGAGGAGATGGAGAGAGGAAAGGAGGAGTCACAAACTTGGGGTTCTTCCCTTCCCAGCGAGGTCAGCACAGACACATTCAGTCGCTCGCACTTTCGCACGGGGGAACTGCACTGCTACTGATACAGCTACAAACACTAACACAGGGAGCAGGAAGCTGGGGGCAATTCCACTACAGAGGCAGAGTCCTTCTGCTCACAGAAGAGGGCTTTCAAACACGAGAGAGAAATTCCGGGCTTCGTGGTGAGCCAAGGAGAACGAGTTGAGCGTATCCAGCTATTGACAAACCAAGCGTGTGGGGGGAGGAAAGGGAGAACCCATCGAGTTGTAGCAGCACTGATTTCAAACCACCTGAACCGAGTGCATGCGTGTTCACAGGGGCTGGGGTGCAGAGAGGCCCACAGGAATCTTTGTCTACTGAAACAATGGCTCCATACTGAACTGGGGTGCACTACAGCAGTTACGAGAGAAAATGGAGAACCCAGAACAGATACCAGATGCTTGACTAAAACCAGGATTAAAAATAGACAAACAACCGTAGGACAATTTGTTTCGTACACAATTTACAGTAGGTTGAGGGGATTTTCTTTTTTTCCAGTCAAACACAGAAAAGAAGTCACAGAAAATACATCTGCTGCTGCCACAGCGCCCTTTTCACCCAAAAAAAGGTCAGTGAAGCACTAGTCACAGCCAGACTCACATGGATTTGGCTCAAAACCTTGTTACATTTCACTTAGGGTCATTTCTGCAGCTTTAACAATCTGGGGTTTTTTTCTCTTTTCTCTTTTTTATCTTTTCCCTGGTTTTCCCTCCCCCAGGAAGTGCAGTTTGTTCCCAGCAGGATTGTTAAACAGCAAACCACGAGCTGGGAGCAGCTGGAAAACTCCTCACAAGGTGCACATTCACCAGAGTGTGGCCAGACTGCTCCAGAGGAACTCAGGGTTCCCTCCTCCTCCTCCTCCTCTGAAGCAATTCAGAGCCACCAAGAGCTCTCCTACCCCGTGAAAGCACAAAGCAAAGGCTGGGATGTGCTGTTCACACCCTGCTCTGGGGAGGGGAGGCTGGGGCAGGGTCACAGAGCAGCCACAGCTCCCTGGGCAGGGCCAGGAGGGCTCCCCAGGCTGCTCCCCTGGCCATGGGACAGTGCAGAGGGAACCCACAGGGCTTCACCAGCTTTAGACAGAAAAGGCTCCCTGGAGAACTGAGCCAGGATCTTCCCCAGGGCACGGGAAGACAGGGAGAGAGAGGTGGGTGACTGTCTCCTGCTGGCAGATTTTTCTCTTAATTAAGGAAAAATAAAAAAAAAAGAGGAAAAAAAAAGAAAAAGCCAAGCCCCAAAGAAGCACAACAGAAGGAAGGAAGGAAGGAAACTCTTCTGGCAAGGAAAGCAGAGGTGTGGGTACGTTACAGAAACTGCGTCTGCTACTGTGTCACTGCTACAGGTCTATGAGCTGATCCACCAGCAGCAAAGACCTGGCTATGTTGGGAAGACTGGACTCAGAGCTTCCACTGTTGTTTCTAGAATGCCCACCTGAAAGTGTGAGAGATAGCAATTCAGTATTGAACAGGACACACACACACACGACAGTTTCAGAAGTTCAAGATCAAGAAAGGAAGGAAAAAGTCAAAGCAAAACAGAAAATTCGCTCGAGCTCGTATCATTACTTGTATCACAACAGCAATGAATCCCCTGAGGCTCTTCCACCCTCTCCCCCAAACCAAACCAGCAGAGCAGCCAACAAATCCCTACAAACCTGTTCTTGCCTCTTACCCAGGCTGCAGAGCCCTGTCCTTACTAAGGGACACCTCACTGACAGGATCTTACAGCTCAGGATTTGAACTAGCCACGTGTGCTGCAGCACCACTGCCCCAAAACTGATTTGTATTTTCACTGCCTTTTCTGCTTCCCTTTTTCACTCCCATATCCTGGCTTACCTTGTGAATTTTTGGATATCAACACTGGAATTGGGTCAAACTCATCTTCTGTCACTTTTTCAGAGCCCTCAGGAGCATCAAAGCCTGATATCAGGTTAGTATCTTCTGCAGCATGAAAGAGAAATAGGGGCAAAGAAGCAAAGACAGCAGAGAGGCTGGTTAGAATTGCCAGGAAGTGTTAGAACACCTTAATGTTTTCAGAGACAGTGTTTAGAAGCAGGGTTTTGGTTTAAAAGGTGAAATAAAGTTGGTAAGTCTGGGTAGGAAAGAGAGCCAATGAAACAGAGAAGTGGAGGGGATCAAACCAAACCAAGCAAGCCAAGGTACAGCACCCAGAACAAAACCTGAGCATCTGGAGCTCAGCTGGGAGCTGTGGGCAAGCTCCCCAGGAGTGAAGGTGCTCTCTGCCATGAGCATGGTGTGAGAGCTCAGACTGGCCCTGGCTCCCAGCTCTCATGCACAGGGAGAGGAAAAGGGCTGGGAGGGAAAAAAAAAACCACAGAAGAAATTCCAGTCATCTACAGGAGACAAAACCTGAGCTTTCACTGCAGCAATAGAACAAGAAGGGCAACGTGAAGTCAGATTGGCAAGGAGTTTACCCTGCCTGAAGAGCAGCCAGATGCTGTGAGAGGTTTTCTGAAGGCCCCTAGGGCAGCTCTGGGAGAGAATTCATTGATTTCAAACCACAGCAGCTGCAGCTCAACACTTGGTGGGAGACACTTTCAACCATCTCCAGAGGTGAGCTGATCTTCCACCTCATCAGGCAATTTTGTACCTTCAGAGGCTCTCACACTCCCTGGGCATCACCACTTGTTCCTGCAGACACCTCAAATCCCCTCAGCTCCTGCATGAAGCATTTCTGAAAGCCCAGCAAGGACATAACCCAAGAGTTTTCAGGAACAGGAACATTCCTGCCTGACTCCTGTTGTGAATAAGAGATTTCCACCTAAAGCTGACCAAGACTTAACAGGCTTGGGGTGAGAAATCACTCATGGAACTACTCTGTGCTCTGGAGGATGAGACCCAGGGAAAACAAGCTCCAATGCTGTAGAACAGTGCAAAGTGTCCAACAAACCAAGGTTCATCTGAACAGGAACTCTCACTGTGACCTCTCTGTCCCCTGAGTTATTTATTTATTTATTTATTCATTTATTTGTGCCTTTTCCAACAGCCCTGGGAGCTCCTGCCAGGATCCCATTCCCAGGGATTTCTGCACACAGCTGCCCACAGCTGCAGGAGCACTGCCCAGCTGTGGCCAGTGCTGGGCAGAGGGACAGGCTGGCCACTGTCCCCAGCTGGGCACAGCCCCTCCAAAGCTCTGCAGTTGTGGCTCAGTGACTTGTGCCACCCCGAGCAGAAATCTCCTTCCCCTCTCACACACAGAGCCTGGTGCTGAATCCAGCTCTCACTGATGTTTGCTGTGACACCACAGCTGGACCCAAGAGCTTCTCCTGAGAAGGACAACGTCCTCTAGGGCTGGAAGAGNTCAGCTCCTGCATGAAGCATTTCTGAAAGCCCAGCAAGGACACAACAACCCAAGAGTTTTCAGGAACAGGAACATTCCTGCCTGACTCCTGTTGTGAATAAGAGATTTCCACCTAAAGCTGACCAAGACTTAACAGGTTTGGGGTGAGAAATCACTCCTGGAACTACTCCGTGCTCTGGAGGATCAGACCCAGGGAAAACAAGCCCCAAATGTTGTAGAACAGTGCAAAGTGTCTGACACACCAAGGCTCATCTGAACAGGAACTCTCACTGTGACCTCTCTGTCCCCTGAGTTATTTATTTATTTATTTATTCATTTATTTGTGCCTTTTCCAACAGCCCTGGGAGCTCCTGCCAGGATCCCATTCCCAGGGATTTCTGCACACAGCTGCCCACAGCTGCAGGAGCACTGCCCAGCTGTGGCCAGTGCTGGGCAGAGGGACAGGCTGGCCACTGTCCCCAGCTGGGCACAGCCCCTCCAAAGCTCTGCAGTTGTGGCTCAGTGACTTGTGCCACCCCGAGCAGAAATCTCCTTCCCCTCTCACACACAGAGCCTGGTGCTGAATCCAGCTCTCACTGATGTTTGCTGTGACACCACAGCTGGACCCAAGAGATTCTCCTGAGAAGGACAACGTCCTCTAGGGCTGGAAGAGCTCTTCTGCCTGGGATGCTGCCTCCAACAAACCAAAAACAACCCCTTTGGTTCCAAAAACTTGTGACAGGTGATCATCAGGCTCCCTTCTGGAATTAATAATGCAGAAAAAGCAAACCCAGAATGCATCCACTGAGGAGGGGCTGCACACAGAGCCCAGCCCCTGCCTGCTGGATCCCCACCCCATGGAAAATAGCACCAGTTTTGACAAACTCTGTCTTTCCAGTCAAGCTGAATACTTGATTTGCCCCCTCACTAGTTCAGTGCACATTCCAAGTTTGAGCAGCTTGGGAAGAGAACAAAGCAGTGGCTTGGGGGCAATAAAACACCACAAGAGGTCAGAGCAGGTGTTTCTGTGAGGCAGCAGCTGCAGGCCAGGGCAGCAGGGCCAGGGCTGAGGGCAGAGTTTACCTTTGTGAGGCTGAGCTGCGAAAGCTACGGGAGCAAACTCATCCAGGAGGTCAGCAGCAGGGTTAGAGAGCAGAGAACAGTCAAGCAGAGAGTCTTCCCCAGTGAGAGAGTCTGGATCCAGGTGAGCATCCCAGGGTGGCATTAACAGGACACAAAGAGGGTTAAGCTCAGTTCCCACACTCCCCTCCAGCAACGCTCAGGGCACCAGCACAGCACAAACGCTGCCATTTCCTGGGATGGAAGAGATCCCTCTGCTCTCAGGGAGGGCACAGAGCCCCAGCACCTCCAGCAGGGGCTTCTGTCTCTCTGAACAGACACAGAAATCCCACAGAGCCAGGTTAAAGCAGGAGCTGTGCAGAGAGAGGGCACTGCTCTGAGCAGAGCCCCAGTCCATCTGCTGTGGAAGGGCCCAGGCAAGGCTGCACAGTGCCCAAGGGCCAGGAGGGGACAAAGCAGTGACTGCTCCTGACTCCTAAAGCCCTTCATGGGGGCAGTGCCCCAGCACCAACAGCTCAGGAACCCTGCACCACAGAACCCCCTGAGAGAGGAGGGACCACAGGGATCAGAGCCCAGCTCCTGTTCCTGCACAGACACCCCAAAATCCCACCCTGGGCACCCCTGGCAGCAGTGGCCAAAGGCTCCTGGAGCTGTGGCAGCCTCGGGGCTGTGCCCAGCACCCTCTGGGGGCACAACCTCATCCATTCCTGCCAAGGAGAGGAGCCCCAGAGCGTTCCCTGAGCAGGGCCCCAGGTGCCAGCAGTGGGAGGAGCAGCCCCTGTGGAAGCTGCCAGAGCTCTGTGTGGCTCTCAGAGCCCCCAGCCCCTCCTGTGCCACCAACCTGTCCTGTTGGAGGCCACGGACTCGCTGTGGGACACGAGGCGCTGGGCCAGGGGGGCCTCCAGCCCCGGGATCAGGCTCTCCACAGCCACGTCAGCTTGGCCTTCCCAGGGGCCACGGCAGCAGGGGAGAAGCCACAGGTTAGTTTGCAAGGAAAGCAGGAGCAGGAACTGAGGCAGGAGTTGTCTGAATCCTTGGGTCACCCTGGAGTATGAGTCAGCTCAAGGGTCTGTGTGGGTTTGAACCCTGGTTTCAGCTTTTATTTGGTTTTATTTATTTGAGTTTGTACAAGCCCGATTTGAAATACCCAGAGGATGGCACAGCAGGTTACTGACACCTGCCCTGCAGCTGAACAGGAGGAAAACATCCACAAGATCCTTGTCCAGCAAAAGGAAAACAGTGACCATTGGAGACCCCTTGCATTCAGAGTAACTGATCATTAAAATTCAGACAACTGCCAGAAACTGCCAAAGTAGAAGAAGTTTTACTCCTACAGGGAGTCCTGTCCTTCCTCTCTATCAGAGCCACAGGTCACAGGACCCCAGCCCCCAGGAGCGCCTCGGGGCTGCAGCCTGCAGTCACTGCCTGCAGTGCCCCTGGCAGGTGGATCAGAACACAATTCTGCAGCACTGCAAAATCCTGGCCCTGCCTGGAGCCTGCTGCACCAGGCTGACAGCACTGCCCAGGGAACACTGCCCTCCCTCCTCACCCTGCTGAGAGTCCACAGAGACAGACCAGCTCAGTGCCTGGCTCAAACACAAAACCTTCACCAGAAATAAAGGTATTTTTGCCACCTTCTTCTTCAATCAGCAGTTACCTTCCCTCTGCCAAGGGAACAGCCAAGGCCCAGCTGTGCCACATCCCCGTGCCAGCTCAGGGCACCTGGAGCTCAGGTGCAGGCACCAAACCCTCCCTGCTCAGGGCCCAGCTCATGGAGGAAAGGCAGCTCTGTCTCAGCAGGACCCCAGGCTGTGTCCCCAGCAGCAGGGGCTGCTCTGGGGCCCAGGGGTGAGCATGCAGGCCAGGCCAGGCCGAGGTGTGACCAGGGGACAGCCCTGGGGACGTTACCATTGGCAGGCTCTGACGTGCTGCCGAAGGGGTCAGCCAGGGGCAGCAGCTCGGGGAGCAGCAGCGTGGGCTCGGGAGATTTCAGTCCCTCTATCAGTTTTTCTGGGGCAAGCAGGAAGAGGAGGAAAGGGAGGCAACGGAGAGAAAAAGCAAAAGAAAGAAAAAGACAAGGTTAATGAGGTGTTTGGTTCAAAGGCTGTGCTGTGAGTGAGCCCCGGGGCAGCATCTGCACCTCGGGCAGTGCAGGGGGCTCCAGCACAGAACCTGGGCTGGCCTGGGCTGCAAAGGATCTGCCACAGCTCATCCAACCCCTGCCAGGCCAGGGACACCTCCCACAAGCCCAGGCTGCTCCAAACCCTGTCCAACCTGGTCTGGAACACTCCCAAAAATGGGGCAGTCACAGCTTCTCTGGGCACCCTGTGCCAGGGCCTCACCATCCTCACTGGAAAACAATTCTCTTTAGTCTTAAACCCACCCTCCTTCAGTTTAACACCATCATCCCTTGTCCTGTCACAACCCTGCTAGGAAACTTGTCCCCCAGTGTCACCCAGAGCCAGAGGTATTATTTGTTATCCAAAGAAACCCTGCTCACAGCTGCACAAAAGCACAGGAATCCTGCTGTACAAGGCTTGCCATGCTGGGAACACCAAAGAAAAGCTCAAGTTACACTGCTGCATGTGGGAACAATATCCATCCTTTCTATTGCTCTATAGAAATAATAAAACAGTCTCATGGCTTTGGAACTGGTTATTCAGAGCAGGACAAATTCTACTCCCCACGACAAAGCCAACAACTGAAGCAACCAGGAGGGGAAGAAAACCTAAAAATCAGCCCAAAGGCACCTGTTAAATCATTACAGGCCTGAAAAAGGTCAACTGAAAGGCAAATATGACAGAAACAGCAGCTTTATCACACAGGAAACCCTTCCCAGCTGTGAGAGTCTCTGCTGCCATGCTGCCTTCACTGCTGGCCACACACCCCTTCAGCCACAGAGAATACACAGAAAGCACCTTCAGGAACACCAGAGTTAGGAAAAAATATCAACCAAGAGATGAGGGAGGCCAAGGGGCTTTGGGTTAGAGCAGGCATTAGAAAGAACAGGAACTCCTGAACAGTTGCAGGTTAAGGGGAGCAGAGCTCTGTGCCAGGGGAGGCACAGGGCCAAGGCAGGAGGGGCAGCAGCACTGCACACACAGGGCTGGTACTCACTGCAGCCTGCCCTGGACAGCTCAAGAGAGCACACAGCAGAGTCCTTTCCTTCGGGGGCCAGCTGGGAGAGAGAGACAGGCTGTGAAAATCCTGCCAGGGCTGCAGGTGGGAGGGAAAGCACCAGCGTGGGCAGAGAGCTGACACTGGGAGGGCTCCTGCCTATTGACTGACCAAGTGCCAGCAGATTAAAGGAGGCCCTGAGTGGTTCTCACACAGCCCAGGGAAGGCACTGCACTCTCCTTCTCCTGGTGGAGTTGCTGTGAAATGGGATTGGTTCTCACCTTGCAGGGGCAGAAAGAGAAGGGGAATAAAGGCAAATGGAATGCTCTGAATGCACGGGGCTTTGTGAACACCATGGAGGAGAGCAGGACAACACCTCACAGTGGCTCCTTAAGAGATCAAAATCAAGCAATTTTATTTTCACATCCAAGACCTCAAATTTTTTAGAGCAATAAATTCTCCCCCCTAAGATCAACCTGGAAGCCCAGACAGGAGAACACTGGATGCTCTTCACACTCATTTAGTTGGGACTCTTGTGGTTCACTGGCTTTGTTGCTTTAAATCATCACAACAGCACCTTGTCCTCTCAGTAAATACAGCAATAAATCCATCAATTCCTGCATGAGCAGCTGCCCTTTTGCATCTCCCCAACTCAGGATGTAAACTCAGACCATTAGTGCACAGCCACAGTTGCTGTGCATGTGCCATTACTTTATCTCAATGTGTCATCTTGGTGCAAGTAAATTCCCAGCAGAAATACAGTTATTTATTACAGCTGTTATAAACCCCCAGGCATAGCTGGGCACCCAGTTATCTCCTCAGAATTTATGGGCCTGGAGTAGAGTTATGGTGATTAAAAACATCTCATCAAGTGTTTTGTTCCAAAAAAAATAAAAGACCCTCCTCCATCAGTCACAGTGACCCCTGACCAACAGCCCAGGATCAGCCAGTGCTGAAGCCTGAAATGAGCTCATTAAGAACAACTTGGCTCATTTTCCTGCACACACACAAGGAAATATGTTTTCAGCATGAATATTTAATTCTCCCTTATTTTAACAGATGTTTTGCCACATTTTTACATCCCTCTTGCCAGCTCCTCTTACTGGTTACAATTCCACAAAGAACTGCAGCCATTGCACAGGGGAGGAGGAGGAAGAACACACTGAAAATCACACAGTGCCACCCCCCTGTCCCTCTGCAAGGTGGGAGAGCCCAAGGTCTCTGAGCAGCCCTCAGGTGATGCCACCTGCAGCTTCAGGTGCCAAAGGGAGGTTTTGTGGCTGAGCAGAAGCAGCAGCTGAGCTTTAGGCAGGCCCTCAGCAGCTGCAGGGCTGGAGGGCAGAGCCTCTGAGCTGGGATGCTCCTCACAGGTGACACAGACACAGCAGAACAAAGGTGACACTGCTGGGTGACACACACAGCCTCAACACCTGAGTTCAAATGCAGAAGTTTGATCTTTTCTGCTGAATTTACAAGCAGACAACCCCTCTCAGTTCCAAAGCTAAGGACTGGTCTGTAGCCCCAGCCCTTGAAAATATTCATGAGCTCCTGGCCTCGGGTTTTACTTTGAAAAGAACAAACAAATGAGAGATGTCTTGGCACATATGGAAAAGAAGAGGTTTATTTTGTTCCTGAATTGCTCAGCTCTCCATGGAGAGATGCCACCTTCACAGTACAGTTTGAAGCTTGGGTCCTCCAGAGCATCAGAGATGCAGAGCCTGGGCTAAAAGCACAAGGATGGGAGCTCAGCTGTGCTCTGGGATCACTGATGGAGGGCTGAGAGAGGCTCCAAGATAAAAACATCCCCACATTCCAAATCCCACCGATTTGCAAATAAGCTCCTAAGCACTTACATAATCCTGTGCTAAAAAGTGTTGGCTGCTGCAGTCAGAAATGTGCACAGAGGGAAAGGCTTAGAGGCAGCACTGCAAAGTAAATGAAACAGCACCAACTGCACTGGAAAATCTTGCCAAATCAGAAAAGGTCACATGTAACTTGTGCTTCACAAGATGCTCAGATTTGCAACAGACTTTGGGAGCCAAAGAAACACTGACTCTTACAGGAAAGAAAGATTAACAATAATAAATCCTATAATTTCAAGGTTGGAGACAATCTGAAAAGAGCTTAAGTCAGAAGAGGTAATTAATTACCTGGGGATTATATCTCATAGAATCCTGGAATGGTTTGGGTTGGAAGGGACCTTAAAGCCCATCCAGTGCCACCCCTGCCATGGCAGGGACACCTCCCACTGTCCCAGGCTGCTCCCAGCCCCATCCAGCCTGGCCTTGGGCACGGCCGGGGATCCAGGGGCAGCCACAGCTGCTCTGGGCTCCCTGTGCCAGGGCCTCCCCACCCTCCCAGCCAGGAATTCCTTCCCAATCTCCCATCCATCCCTGCCCTCTGGCAGTGGGAAGCCATTCCCTGTGTCCTGTCCCTCCATCCCTTGTCCCCAGTCCCTCTCCAGCTCTCCTGGAGCCCCTCTGGGCACTGGAAGGGGCTCTGAGGTCTCCCTGGAGCCTCCTCTTCTCCAGGTTGGACAACTCCAACTCTCTCAGCTTTCCCTCCTTTTTGGCCCTGAATGCTGAGCCTCTAAAGACACCAACATTTTTGGCATTAGGAACAAGGAGATAACCCCAGGCTCTGCCATGAAAACCAACCCCAGTGCCAGCCAGCCCAGCAGAGCCCTGGCAGCCCAGGGTTTCAGCTGTGCCTACAAACAGAATCAGAAGATTAAGAGCACAAAACAAAGGCCAAGCCTCTGCCCCCCTCCATCCCTCAGCTCTGGTTACCTGGCGTGTCGGATAACGGGAGAGGAATGAAAGGATCAGGCACAGTCAGAAGAGGAGGGCTAGAGTCCAAACTCAGAATGTCTTTCGTTTTTTCAGCTGGCAGAGAAGAGGAAAGGGAAAGAAAAGGCAGAGTGAACAGAGGAGAGGAAAGGAGAAAGCACAGAGCAAAACCCCAGCACAGGCACACCCTGGGACACAAGGGCCAAAGGAGACACCACACAAGGTCCCACAGGCAGAGGCTTCTGCAGAGAAACTCCTCACAGCAGCCAAGGGCTCTGGACCCACACAGCCCAGCCAGAAGCTTCCTTGGGAATTGAAGGGGCTCAGTTTCTCCCCTCAGCACAAGCACCAGCTCTGCCTCCACACCGTGTCCAGTCTGTGCCACCCAGCTGTGACAAAGGAATGCACCCTCTGTACATTCCCCTCCTCCCCTGAAGTGCCAAGGCCCAGCTCAGCTTGGATCAGCTCTCCTTCCCTTTCCAAGAGGCTCTGGCCAAGAGCTGCCCTTGCAGGCTGTTGATGTTCACAGACTCACCTGGCCCAGCAGTGAAGGAGGAGCCACCAAACGCATCCGTGGGGGCGGCGGGCACGGCTGGCTGGAACCCTGGCATCAGGTTCTCTGTGGAACTGCCTGCCTTCTCTGGAGCTTTCCCTGCAATGCACAGCCAGAGTTAGAGGAAAAACTTCTATTCTGAAAGCAGGCTGCTTATCTGGGTTTTTAAGACCCTGTTCCACTGTGTGACTGAAGTCCCTCCCTGCAAATCCCAACTTGCAGATGAAGCAGAGTTTAAACTGCAGCTTCCACAGGCACCTGAGCAGGGGCACTGTCAAAGCAGCTCTGCCTTTGAGGCACCACTGAACTGCAAACAGAGACTGGAAGGATTTAGCCAGAGAACTGTAACAATATGGGCCACCCGAGCAGCCCCTGCCCAAAAGCATCCCCAGTCCATGGCATCCTCCCTGTCCAGAGCAGGCAGGTGCTGAAGCACCCCATGGACCTACCATCCCCCAGCTTTGCAAAGTCCTTGTTCAGCAGCTCCTCAGCTGTGAGCTTGGAGAAGTTGTCATCATCAAAGGGGTTCCACGTGGACACATCAGGAGGGTTGTAGACATTCTGCTGCGAGGTCCTGGGCGAGCCCGAGGGGGTGGTGGAAGCAGATCTGGATGTGACCATCCCAAACAAGAGCCATTAATTAATCACCCATCTGACACCCTCTGGCCAGCACTGGCAGCTGGTCCAAGCTACTGCACTCTAATGACTTCCCAATTAAAACATCCAGCATAAATTACTGCAGTTGCATGCTCGGAAGGCTGGGAGTGCTGAGCCTCATCTGCTCCTCAGCTGCCTCAGCACCCACATCTCAGGGGTTAAAAGCAGCACCTCGAGATCCCACTGGGAGCAGCAGGGCCCACAGGAAGGTTTCTTGGCTGTAGACACTGTAAAAGTGACCCAGCAAATACTCCTAGGGAATCACAGCTCCAGTAAGGCTGGAGAAGATCTCCAAGACCATCAAGTCCAACCTTGAGGAAGCGCTGATGCCAAGCAGGGAGAATGCACTGCACAGCAGGGCTGTGGCTGAAATGGCACTGGCCTTTGTGAGCCAGACAAGGCCCTGCTCACCCAAAGCTTTTTGGGGAGCACAGACCACTCATGAGGACTTTGGGGCAAATCTTCCAGCACTTTCTGCCACGCCTTAAACTGAGCTCTTGAAGGCAAAGACTCACTCAGAGTTCTGTGCCTACCTCCACTCAGAGCTTCGCATCCAACACCTCCCAGAGCCTGACCCAGCCCTCCCTCCACACCCCCCCAGGCCCTGGGCACCTACTTGGACTTGTTGAGGCTGACCAACCCCCCCAGGCCCCAGGCACCTACTTGGACTTGTTGAGGCTGGCCTCAGCAGCTGCAGCCTGCAGCAGCTGTGTGGATTTGCTGGCGGGCACCCCGAAGACGGCGCTGTGGGTGACGTCGCTGAGGATGCGGCGATGCCCCGCACGCTGAGCCTTGGGCGAGGATGGAGGGGTGAGAGAGCCCAGCTTCTGCCCCTGGCCCTGGCCTGGGGCTGGGCCCTGAGCCTTCTCCTGCTGCTGCTGCCGAGCCTGAGCCTGGGCCTGAGCCTGCCAGGGGACAACAGCACAATGTCCTTGGTCACAACAGCAGCCACGGGGAGGAAACGGCTCCTGACGGAGCGCCCAGCATTCTGGTCATGGATTGGGGACAGTCTGGGGACACAGCTGGGACAGTTGTGCTTTCTGGACAGGACAGCACGATGTCCTTGGTTACACCAGCAGGAAACAGCTCCTGCTGGAGCACCCAGCATTCTGGTCATGGTCTGGGGACAGTCTGGGGACACAACTCCCAAAGCCAGGGAAGGGCAGAGGGGATTGCACAGCAATGGGAGCAGGAGCTTTCCCCCACAGCCCTGCAGAGCCTTTGGCCCCTGGCACAGCTCCCTGCCCCTCCCTGTGGGCAGCTGCCTGTTCCTCTGCACTTGGACATACCTTTCCATCAAGCAAAGAGCATTTATTTTAGGTGCACATTCAGATGATTAGTAAAGTGGATGATTGATTATTTATTTTTAGATATGGTGCTTTCAGAAGTCTCCTTTGAAAAGTCTCCTTCCTACTACATTTATTAAAAAGTTAAGCCAATGCTGGAAAGGACCAGAAGAAGCTATTTGTGCCTTCCTTTGAGCATCAGATAAAGTAGCTCTAGTGCCCATCCTGGTGTGTTAAGTCCAAATAATGTTTCAGAGAGTTTCTCACATGTCTTCTATGGCAACGTGACAGGGGATGGAGAGAAGCTGCATTAAGCAGCTACTCAGATCTCCTCATCTGCTTTCTACTCATCCATTGCTCATCTGCTTTCTGTGGACCCAGAGCATCATTCCAGAGTCCAGCATCCTGCTGGGATCAGAAACCCAAACAATGCACAGCTCTGAGGCAGCAAGGTCAGTGCTGACATCTGTGACTCAGTAATAACTCAGTTACTATTAATCAGGACCCAGAACCAGGGAATGCTTTGGGCTGGAAAAGCCCTCTAAGCTCATCAAGACCCAACATTTCTCCACATCTACCAAGCCCACCACTATCCCCTGTCCCCAGCTGCCACATCCAGATATCTGTTCAATCCCCCAGGAACAGGGACTCCACCACTGCCCTGGACAGCTGTGCCAGGGCTGGACAACCCTTTGGGCGAAGGAATTCTCCTGATATCCAACCCAAACCTCCCCTGGCATCTGTGATCTGGGCTCTGCAGGTCTGGAAAGCCAGCTGAGGTGTCCCCAGCACACAGGAGCTGGCAGAGGAGCATTGGCAGCCCAAGTCCCAGTGGCCCCATCCCTCCCCAAGGTCTCACCCCCTGCTCCTGTGCCGGCGCTGCCGCGCTGGGCTGGGCCTGGGGCTGCTGCTTCTGCTGAGCTGCTGCTGCTGCTGCTGTGCTCTTCTGCTGCATGGCTGCCTGCTGGGCCAGCTGCTGCTGCTGCTGGTAGTAGTTCTGCATCAGCTGCTGCTGCTGGGGTGCTCCTTGCTGCATCACTGGGAACTGGGGAACAAGGGCCCGTTGAGAGCTTTGAGGTGTGGGGGGCCTGGCCCAAGTCTTGCTGGAGGGCTGGGGGTGCACTGGAAAATGCCTAAAAGCTGCACCCATTCCCCCCAAAAAGAGCAGGAAACTTGCCATAAACACAAAGCAGACAGAGATTGGTGAACCTGGTGCACACCCACCTGCTGTGCCTGCATCATCTGCTGCTGCTGCTGCTGCTGGAAGTAGGCAGCCTGCTGTTGCTGCTGCTGCTGCTGCTGCAGGAGCTGCTGCTTCAGGAAAAGCTGCTGCTGATGCTGAGGGGTGGCCTGGGGCTGTGTCGAGGGGACCTGGGGCTGTGCCTGGGGGGCTGCTGCTGGCTTGGCCTGGGGCTGGGCTGGAGGCTGCTGGGGGGCTGCCTTTGTTTGGGGGGTGCTGGCAGGGAGCGAGGGCTGGGCACTGCCCAGGGCAGCCGGGCCTGCAACTGGGACAAGAACCCAAAGCAAGGTTAGCTCAGTAGAACCCAAAGCAAGGTTAGCTCAGTGCCCTGAGGCACACGGGGTGCAGGGAGCACACAGACACATCACTCACCCTGGGGCTGAATGGCTGCCTGGGCTGTGGCTCTCTTCCTGGGCGTCAGGGCTGGCTGGATGGGCAGAATTCCAGGGTTGGGCTGGGTCTGCCCTGCTTTAGGTCTCTGGCGGGGGGCTATGGAGGTTTCTGTCGTAGGGATGGGGTCTGTGAGCCTGGTAAGGAAGGAGGAGAAGGAAGGGCAGTGAGCACAGGCTGGGAGTTGGGCACAGAACACACAGCAGGGTCAAACACCCACCCACAGCTCAGCTGGGTGTGACTGACAAGGGTGAAACACTCATGGGCACCCAGACACACCAAGCACAGTCAAATCTCCTGCAGTAAAAAGGGAGTTAAAAGCAGGTGGGGTTACCTGGCCTTTGGTTGACTCTTCTTTGCAGCAGCTTCACTTGCTTTAACTGGGTCTGGGAGTTTAGCAGGGATTGGAGAATTCTGCAGATCCCAAGAACACCCAATTTGGCATTTTGAGGGCAGAAAACAGAGTCAGAAACAATGTGCAAAAACATCGGAGTAAAACAGGGAGATCTGGGGATTCCCAAAGCAATTACTCCTCAAGCTGGGCATGTAACAAACACCCCAAGGTCCATGTCATGGGGAGACAGGAGTTTGGGAGAGTCCTCACAAAGCAAGAAAAGAGGGCTCAGCTTTTTGACCACTGAACATGGAATATGAACACAAAGCTCCACAGCACAACCTGAACATTTTTAAAAGACAACCAGGGAACAGTAGTGAAAATATTTATTGATGATGCTATAAAAACACAGACATAATAGTACCCAAACTACTCATAAAGACCATAATGAGTACCTGAACATGGGGAAAAAACCCTGTTTCTATTTATGTAGAAACAACAAAATAAAATCTGTCACAGGTGTCCAGAACAGCGTAAGAAAATAATTGACAGCTCTGTTTTTCAGCTGAAGTCTCTAAAGACACAGTAAGAAGGGGCAGATGGTTGTGTAAGGTCTGATGCAGCCCAAATGCCAGGTTCCAGCCAAAAGACCCAGAACTGCTGTGTTTAAACCCAAGTGCAGGCCAAATTACACATGCTATGATCAGAGTGCCTGGAAATCAAATTGGTTTGCCAAGCATGGCCTAATTTTCCATGTTCACATGCACAAGATCTCTTGGTTGGCCTCACACTGGTGACTGGGTGAGGAGGTAAATCAGGGACAAACAGAAATGAGTAATGTGAGAAACCCTGATTTCTGACCCAAAAATCCAAACCAAACTGTGCTGTTACAAACAAACAAGAAGGCTCCCCTAATTACAGAACTGGGAAACAACCAACAGAACAGAGCCAAATGCTCAATATTCAGCAAGTGCCCCCCCAGCCCCTCCCAGAGCCCCCCTCAGGCCACTCCTGAGTGCTCACCTGGACATTCTGCACCGGGCAGTCCTTCTTGGCCAGTTTGAATGCAAAGTAAGAGACCTGATAAATGTCAGGTCTCTTATCAGGGTCTGGCTCAAGCATGTACCCTTGAAGAGACAAGAGATGCTGAGATCAGAGCAGCAGCACACAGAGATGCAGGCCAGCACATCACACTTGAGACAACAGAGGAATATTCTGTGCTGAGGGGGGCAGGCCCTGGCACAGGGTGCCCAGAGCAGCTGTGGCTGCCCCTGGATCCCTGGCAGTGCCCAAGGCCAGGCTGGATGGGGCTGGGAGCAGCCTGGGACAGTGGAAGTGTCCCTGTCATGGCAGGGGTGGCACTGGATGGGCTTTAAGGTCCCTTCCAACCCAACCAATTCCACAACTCCACATTTGGTACAAACAGGTGCTGACAGGGTGTCCTGACTCCTTCAAAGCACGTGGTCAGTGCAGGCTCAGCTGGGAACAGGGCAGGACAGATCTCCCACCAGAGCTGGGACCTGCAGCTGCTGCCAAAGCCTCTGGGGCAAGGAGGGGAAATGCTGCATGGTCAGGGAACAGCACTGGGTGGGACTGGGCACTTCCAAGTGAACCCACAGGAAAAGGGATTGATCCAGGCCTGGTGTGTCAGCAGGGCAGGGAGGCAGGGCAGCCACAGGCACCACTGCAGACACCCCACATCAGCAAAGAAAATACCAGCCTGCTCTGCAAACACATCCAACTCTGTGTGAGTCAAGACTGTGGCTAGGAAAAGAAAAAAAAAATCAAAAGCTGTGCTGGAAACAAGAGAGTTGCCCCAGCTTTGCCAAGAGTGGTGCATTGTACACTTAATTACACATTCACTCTAGTCAGTGGGATATTTATAAATCATTTCAGTTCTGTTTCCCAGTTCACAGAAGATGAATTCTTATCACTAGCCTAAGTCACTGTGGTCTTTTCAGTTCCTTATCCAAACAGATTTATTACTGCAGAAATACGTTTCTGCATAAAGAGGCTTTTTGTGGCAGTTTCTGTAGGACTCAAACCAAATGGTTGCCTGTGCTCCTGCCCTTCCACAGAGCTCTCCCCAGCCTGGCCAGACAGAGATCTCTTTGTCAGGACTGGCTCTCCAGGAGTGATCTCCTCAGCTACTAAAAGATCACTTTAACCACCTCTGTGTGCCAGCCAGCCTCTGGAAAGGAGAGCAGAGCTCCTGGTTTTGGGGCAGGGGCTCCCAGAGCAAAGCCCTGAGCAGCTCTGGGCTCCCAGGCACTCCTGGTTTTGGGGCAGGGGCTCCCAGAGCAAAGCCCTGAGCTGCTTTGGGCTGCCAGGCACTCCTGGTTTTGGGGCAGGGGCTGCCAGGCACTCCTGGTTTTGGGGCAGGGGCTCCCAGGCACTCCTGGTTTTGGGGCAGGGGCTGTCAGAGCAAAGCCCTGAGCAGCTCTGGGCTCCCAGGCACTCCTGGTTTTGGGGCAGGGGCTCCCAGGCACTCCTGGTTTTGGGGCAGGGGCTGTCACAGCAGAAGCCCTGAGCAGCTCTGGGCTCCCAAGCACTCACGGATCAGGCAGTGCATGTCCTGGGAGTGCCGCGAGTTGTCGGGGATGGTGAAGTTGCCATCACAAATTGCCACCTGGCTCTCCCCAAAGGGCAGGGTGAAGTAGCACAGCTTGTACAGCAAACAGCCCAGGGCCTGCAGAGAGAGAGAGAACAGGGCAGCATTCACCAAAGTGAGCCCGGCAGGGAGCAGGGAGGGTCCTGCTGGAGCCAACAGCCTGTGGGGAAGGGGAGCACAGGCAGAGCTCTCCCTCCTCTGGGGCACTGCTCATCACCACACTCCCCACAGCCCTGCAGAGCACAACCCTTGGTGTCACCCAACAGGCAAAGCCTTTCTGCCACACACTGGGAGGAAAGAGCAGAGTAACAGCACACATAAATGGCAACCGTTGTTGTTAATGCACCCATTCTGACAAGGGGAAACCCAAACTGTTTCCAGGATTAAGTTCAAACAACCTTTCAACTGCTATAAATAAATGCCAGGGAAGCACAGCTCATTCTGCAGGCTGTCAGGTTCTGCCACCCTTCCCTCCACTGCCATGCTGCTTTTGGCAGCAAGAACCAGCACCTATTGCAAAAGAAAACAGTTTTTGCACAAAGGGCTAATTATAAGACACTCCCAGCATCTCAGAGTGGGGAGAAGGAAGCATTTCCTAATCCTAAGAAACTCATCATCAGCTCATCTCTTTTGTCACAGGATTTCACAATGAAATTGCACTCTGATTTACAATAACCTTGGTAAGATTTAAGGGAAAGGGAGGTTTCCAGCAGCACAAGCACTGGAACAGGCCTGGAAGCTGAGGCCCCACTGAGCTCACCACCACCCTCTGCTCTGGAAACCCTCCCAGTGTCACTGAACAGAATTCCTGCCATGCCAGGAAGGGCAGAACCTTTGGATCTCCCCCTTTCCACACCATCACAGGAAGGAGTGCAAATCCTGGTTCTGCTCTGGCTGCCTTTGAGGCCCTGTCCTTTGCCCTGTCACAGCTGTCACCTCCCCTCCCCTCTCACTCCAGGCCAGTGACCCTGCACAGAGCAGGGCTGATCCCACAGACCTCTCACTGAGGACACAGGACTTTCAGCAGATGTCACACCAGTAATTCTCTCTCTTGTAGATGCAAAACTACTGAACACACATCAAAACTCTCTTTTTCTGCTTCTGCCATGTTACTTCCTGGCTCAGGGCTCCAAAAACCAGAAAATATGCTCCCAAGTTAGCATTTCTAACACTTTTAAACACATGTGCTGAATTGCCACTACACTCCAAACAGCACAGACTCCTCCTCACCTCTGTCCCACCCCAAGGTGCTTTCCCCCCTTGTTCAGGTTAGCCAGGAATGGATCCCACCACAGCTGGATTTTGTTCTCACCATGAAGAGCATGGCAGGATTGCCCTGATCAGCAGAAACAGTGCAGAAGTTTGGCCTTTGGCCAGTGTGACAACTCAGCCCTGTGTTACACAGGACCAGCACACTGCTGCTGCTGGGGGCAATGGCCCTGCCCATTTTCTCAGGTTTCTACTCAATTCTGACCAGAACTTTGATTCCACACACTAACAACCCAGCCCAGGCACAATGAGCCACAATATTCTGATTTTTCTGGTTTAACTCTTAAGATATGAAATCATGTTTGTCCTATTCAGCCCTGGAGTTTCACCCATCTCTAAATTCAAACCACACAGGAGAAGAGCTCCACCAGCCTCCCTGCACAGCAGGAACTCATCAGAGGAACTCTTCATTCAGAAGCTGCTCAGGCTCTTAGAAAACCCCATTTCCCTGCCATGGCAATGGAATCCTGGCTGGAGGATGCCCAGGGGTTCCCATACCTACCCAAATGTCTGCTTTTGTAGTGATGAGTTTGCCACTGTACAGGTTGACCATCTCTGGTGCTCTGTAGGATAACGTGGTGTACCTGCAGGGGAAGGTGGATCAGGGAGTTCAGAGCAGATAGATCAGGTATGTCATACTCCCAAATAATTCAAAATTCACTCTGTCTCTATCCATTTTAGGGAAATGGATGCTAAAGATACCTATTATCAGAAAAATCTTCTAACAGCATCACCTGCCACACACCTCAAACAATAAAGCACCCCTCAAACTGCCCTGGGAAGCCAAAATAGAAACCACAACCCTTTCTAAAGCACAGAATTCACCACAAAACTGTGCAGTCCTTTTAAGAGCAGAAACACTCAAGGATTCAAAGCATTAACAAGGTCAGTAATCAAATGTCCTCTGCAATGCCCTCACTGCAGGGCTGTGGCCAACTGTACCACAGAGACTGTAACTGGATATGTGGCTCCTAAAAAGCAGATTTCCACACCAGGACTCCTGCTCAGAGCCACGGCAAGCAAGGGAAGGGTCCCTGTGCACCTCAAACCACAGGGAGAATCTGCCTCATCCTAACAGGTCACAACAACCAGAAAAGCTGGGAACTGCTCCACAGATGATGAGGCTTTTCTGATGAGATTTCCTGCCAGCAGGTCTGTCATTCCTGCCTGCTGCTCATCCTGATCACAGGAGAGCACTGCCAAAGGCAGAGGTTTTGTAGGCTGAAGTGTACAAATAGGGCATTCCAAGGGGACTGCAAGGCTGGATTAGGAGCACTCTGAAAACAACAGATCTAGGAAATCCAGGCAGGTGTAGCTGAATCCCAACAAAAAAGGGGCATCTGTACACATTTCTAACTAGGCAGAAAGTTGTTATTACCGGGAGTGGCAGGTTAGCAGCAGTTTAAACTAAAGCAAGGCCAAGGAGCTGGGCTGGGCTCCATCCCTGATCCAGGGCTCACTGAACTGCAGGTGAACCCCCCTGGTAGAAAGGGGCACCAGAGATGATGCCATGAGACAGCTGGCAGTGCATGAGGCAGGAGGACTGAACCCTCCAGGACCTGACACTTGCCATGCAGAGCCAGGATCAGCCCCAGCCAGGGCCAGGATCCGTGGGGAACGGAGCTCAGGAGGATGGGACTGTGCCAGCCCTGTCTGGAGCTCAGGGAAGCCAAGGCAGATGAAGGACAGAGCCAGCCTGACCCTGCACAGGACAGAACAGGTCACTGCCTCTCAAGGAGGGGCTGCTGCTCTGCATTAATCTCACTCTTCCAGGTCCAAAGCAATTACATCAAGCTCAATTTATTGTTTCACCTTCCCCCGGGCACTCATTCACCTGCAGCAGACACTGCCATGCAGCACAGCCAATCTGCTGCAACAGGCTGAGCAAAATTCATGCCAGCACAAGGGAAAATTACCCTTCAAACACACACTACAGCTGAGCTGAGAAGGCAGAGCACACTTACTTCTTGATCTCCTCCTCGACCGCGTTCACGCCTTCTGTCTGAGGGTTCTGGAATTTGTTAGTGGCACTTCCAAAGTCACACAGGACGTAGTGGCCACGGTCATGCAGCAGGATGTTTTCAACCTGGGAGCATCACAGACAGACACAGAGTCACTCAGACAAAAAAAAAATACTCAGGGTTTGGTTTTTTTTCAGATGAGTCAAGGTTTTAAGTGCCTGAAGACACATCAGACACACCTGACACTAAAGCCTAAGGTGACAGCAAAGGAAACAGGCATCAAAACTGTCACATCTCCTGGAACAGATGTCAAATCATGGAAGCACAGCTGTAACACTGCCTTCCATCCTGCCACCCCTCCCTTCTCCTCCTGCAAGCACATTTCTTTGCCTCCTGTAAGACTTCAGTGTCCCAGAGCCTCTGGAGCTCAGCCTTCCTGAGCTACTGTGCCCCTGGTCTGGCATCTGAACTGGGGACAGGAAATTCAAGCTGTCCCCAGCTTCACAGAGGGCTGTAACTCCTCACTGTCTAAGGGGCAGAGGGGAGGCAAACAAATAACACACACACACTTCCTTATTTATGACATTAAAACACATCTCCAGGTCTTTGCCTGCATTTTACCTGTCCCTGAGGGTCTCGTTCAAAACAAACCTCAGCTCACACTCACATTTATTTGCTTGTTCTCAGAGTCTGCTGGGTGCCCCACAGACCCTAAACAGGGGCTGTAGCAGCAGAGGCTCCCCCAGACTGCTGGGAAGACCCCTTTCTTTCAAATATTATTTGGTACCTTGAATCAGGCAACAAAAACAAACACTGAAACAAATAAAATCAGCAGAGACCTTCTCCTCAATATTCACAATTGTGCATTAACAAAAATCTACCTTGCATCCACCTTAGAAAATTGCCTGTTTCAACACTGGCTTAAGATGTGTGAAACCCTGTGTTCAGATCTTTGCTTTGGCAGAGCACCCCTGTGTTGCAGCTCCTCATCTGTGCAGCAGCATTAACAGCATGTTCTCTCAAGGGAACACACAATTTCTCATGTCTTTATCTTCAATCAGTGTCAAACGCTCCGATACAACAGCCAGATAAAACACGCTGCTTGTACAGTTCAAAATTAAAAAATCACCACATGAACGTTTGCTAACAAAACCCTCTGGAAGCAGAGCTCCCCATCAAGGATGAGCTTTACAAGAAGGGAAGAAAAAGAAGGAGTCAGCATTTCAAGCATCAGAAAATGCAGCCAAATTGGAGCAGCTGAGGGGGAGAATGCTGGCTCGAAACCAAGGGTTAAACAGCCCCTTCCCCCTCTGCCACCCATCTGCTTTGAATAAAGCCCTGCACACAGATGTTCTCCCCAGATCAGCACTGGCTGTGTTATCCCCTGCTCCCTGCAAATTCTCCTCCAACATTTCCCCACAAATCCTCTCACTTTATCTGGCTGAGAAGTCTGAGGTGATTTTTCACTGAGACGCCCTGTAAGGTTTGTTAAACATCAGCAGGGACTGTCCAGCAAATGCCAGGAGAGGGAAAAATAAACACAGCAAAAGAAATTACTGCTGCCCACTGCAGCACTCAGTGAGATGTCCCCTCTGGCCTCAGACAGGCTGGGGGAAGGTGCTGCTGTCCCCAGCTGTTGGTCACATCCCACCAGCTGGGGACTGAGCCAGTAGGAGGCTGTTCTGCTTCAGGCAAAGCCTTTGGGTTAATTCAAAATCAGAGCCAGGGGCCACTGAAACTCCTCCAGCTGCACTGAAAGCTCATTCACAGCATCCCTTCTGCTGGCAGAGCTCTCTGGGCAGGACCTGCAGCACCAGAGCAGCATCAAAGAGCTGGCAAGGCAAAAAAAGGCCCCCAAGCCCCAGGCAGCTGCCTGCAAAGCCAACATCTGCCCCCTCTTCAGCAGGGCTCTACTCACCCCAGGAAAACACTTCCACAATGGATGTCCCTCCCTACACCCACAACTTGGACAAAACTTCTTTGGCCCTGAATCTCTCTTGGCTTTGCAACTGCCCCTTGCCAGGGCAGAAAGTAACACTCCAGATCAACTCACTAATCCAGCACAGATGTCCCAGATTTATTCCCCTGCAACACACTGAGTTTGTTCTTTATTAAACCCCCCAGGGATTCACCAGAAAGGTAAGGGCAGGGGTTAATGTCAGCTGGAGAGCTTCCTGTTCCTCATCCTCTCACCCTGTTTTCCTGACCTTTACAAACCCCTGCAAGCTGCCCACAGATTTTACAGCTTTACATCCAGGACTCAGACTGGTAACAGAGCCCCCATTTCCCCCTGGGAAGAGACACAGGAGTTGTTTCTATTCCCAAACCGACTGAGCAGTGGCACCACTGTCATTTCAAACGTGCCAGAGCACACCAAACCCTGAGGATTTTCTGCCCTGCTCTACCTGGCTCTCCTTGATACACGTGGCATCTTTGTAAAACAATGGCCAGTGGCACAAGCAAACATCTGTGAGGGCTCTGAAAATAGAACGTGCCCCACAAAGCACATCTGAATTTCAAATGCACACAGCAGCCTCCTTCTTGGCTGAAGATTTCATTCCATTTGACGAGCTCGTGGAGAGCAAAGGGAACATCTTTTTGTTTGCTTGATTACAGGCGTGGGATTTTTCCCAAGCTGGCCCAGCTCTGTTCCCAGTTAAGCACAGTTTTACAACACATTTTTATGGTCAGAGCTCCAGAGGCCACTTCCAAAAGCTCCTAAGGACTCCTGCCCCAAGGCCAACACCTCTGGAGGGCTCCTTTCAGTCTGAGTGCAGGAAACAAAGTCACAGCACACTTTTTGTGAGCTACCTTAAACAAGCAGTGCTCCAGGTCACTGTGAATAATTCATCAGGTACGTTCTGGCACGTGTGCAAGCCAGAATTATTCACAAACATTTGTGTTTAAGTGGATCTATAGATGGCAAACATATGGTAAGCAGCACTGGGAGGCTCATTTCTTTTTTTACTCCCCAGCAGAGAGAGGTGTGTGTGCCCACTTTCCCTCATTACTCACACGAGAAGCACAGCGCTGGGGCGTGGGCAGCTGGCAGACACAGGGAGGAGGGAGGATGCACCCTCCCTGCTGCACCCCTGCAGCCACAGCTCACCTTCAGATCCCTGTGGATGATGGGGGTCTTGCACTGGTGCAGCCTGGCCACGGCCTCGCAGGTGTCACAGAAGATCTGCAGCACCTCGCTCTCGGTGAAGCCGCTCTGCAGGCGCTGGTTCATCAGGTTCACCACCTGCCCCCCTGCAGGAGAGAACCAGCAGGGACAGTGAGATCTGGGCTCCCCAAATCACAGCAGGGACAGTGAGCTCTGGGCTCCCCAAATCCCAGCAGGGACACAGTGAGATCTGAGCTCCCCAAATCACAGCAGGGACAGTGAGCTCTGGGCTCCCCAAATCCCAGCAGGGACACAGTGAGATCTGAGCTCCCCAAATCACAGCAGGGACAGTGAGCTCTGGGCTCCCCAAATCCCAGCAGGGACACAGTGAGATCTGAGCTCCCCAAATCACAGCAGGGACAGTGAGCTCTGGGCTCCCCAAATCCCAGCAGGGACACAGTGAGATCTGAGCTCCCCAAATCACAGCAGGGACAGTGAGCTCTGGGCTCCCCAAATCCCAGCAGGGACACAGTGAGATCTGAGCTCCCCAAATCACAGCAGGGACAGTGAGCTCTGGGCTCCCCAAATCCCAGCAGGGACACAGTGAGATCTGAGCTCCCCAAATCACAGCAGGGACAGTGAGCTCTGGGCTCCCCAAATCCCAGCAGGGACACAGTGAGATCTGAGCTCCCCAAATCACAGCAGGCACAATGAGCTCTCTCCTCCCCAAACCCAGTCCCCTGACATCCCTGGTCCTGGGCTGTTCCTCAAACTGGGGCCCCACAGTCAGTACACGAGGAGCTCAAATTAAACTCCCAACAAACCTTCCCCAGAGGCGTTTTGCAATCTGCTTACTCAGCTCGTTTCATTCCCCTACATGCCAGGGGTTTGCAGAACCTGTGGGCAGGTGTTACAGCTCACCTGGGCTCTGAGCAAACCTTCACAGCAGCTCCCACAGCCCGCCTCGCCCTGGCTGTGTCAGCACTCAAGTGATTCTAACTAATTTTCTTTTTTTCTTCCAAACAGGACTTCTTTTGACTGACTAGAGGAATAAAAGGCTGAATTTGGGACACCCACAGCCCACAGATTAGTCTGCCACATGTGAGCAAGAGGAGGGAGGAAGGGAGACACTCAGAAAACCCACACGTTAAGTGGCTTGGCTAAAGTTGTTGACCAGCAAAGAAATTAAAAATCCATCCGTAACAAGGGAAACTCTGGACAAACAAAAGCAAGTTTTCATTAACAAGTCCTGAATTTGTCTGAACTTTGAGGTTTGGTTGCTGTCAAGGCCTTTCCAAAACAATCCAGAGGTTCTTTTCTCCTCTAAACACCCTAGACAGGCAGAGAAAAAGTCCTTGCTGAAGCTCTGGCAAAGCAGCACTGAATCATTCCACATCACAAGTGCTGGAAAACTTTGGTGGTAGGAAAGAAAAGCTCAGTTTAATGAATACTACAGCTGTGAACATTTTACACTCAAAATGAATGCAGCTCTGCACACAAAGACACTGATTTGGTTTGGAAACTGTCAGCCACAAAAGGAGTAACAAGGGAAAATCAGCATGTAATGAGCACTGCAGTGAGGAGGCTGCAGGCAGCAGCACAGCATCTGGCAAGAGCCACGTGAGAAATGCCACCCTGCAGCTCTCCTCCCTTCAGATGGGAGGAAACTCCTCAGAAACATGGACTTTACTTCATCAGCCCAAAATCTGGGTGCTGCAGCTGGTTCAGGTGGGGTGCACCTGAACAGCTCAGGTTGGCACCTCCCTCCACAGAGGGCTCTGCACACAGAGCTGAGCAGGGATTCACAGCACTGCCAGCCCCAGGGCTTACAGCAGCTCTTGGCATGTGTACGTTGCAGCTTAAAGAGAGCTTATGGAGTGATTCCTTCAGAGAAAAGGGCACACAAAGTTCCTCCTTCAGCAGCAAACAAACCCAGTACCAGGCAGACAAGATTCCTGCAGCAAAGCAAAGCAGCAGTGAGGGCACGGAGAACAGGAACCTGCACTGGGCACCTTTACACACATCTACAGGTCCTTGCTGCAATGCATTGCCAAAGCCAGACAGGCCCAAAAATACCCATTTCCATTGGCTGCCACCATCCAAACCAGTCACAGGCTTCTGAAGTCACCTGGTCATAACATCATTTCTGCTGAACACTCTTCCTGCAAGAGGCATTTGAGCCCAGCACAAGCAGCATGTTCCAACCACCACATCCCAGCCACAAAGATCAAAGCTTTGGGACAGCTGGAAGAGCCTGTCTGGCCACAGACAGCCAAGCAAAAAGGTCAGAGGTAAGAGGAATGCTTTTTGGCCTCCCATTATCTATTTCATGCTTCTTCCAGAACAATCCTAAGCCAGGCTGAAGTGGAACAAAGCTTGCAATGAGACTAAAACGAAGAAAAATTACATTCCTGGCAGCTTTAGAAGAGCCACTTCTTGTGTGGATCACTCTACAGACAACAGCAAGATGTATTTAAGGGTTCTCCCTCCCAGCAGAGGGGATCCAGGACCACCCTGGGCAGCAGCAAAGATGGTACCAATCCCATCAGCAAAGTCAGCACAGTCTCACAGGTCGTCCACTCCTCCACCCCTAGTCCTGGCTTTGCTGAGCTCAGAACGGCTTCCTGGCAGCTTAGGGACAGCTCTTTTCTCAGAAGGAAGAGGCTGTGCAAGTTCCCTGTAAGCACAGAAGGACAAACCCAGCCTTGAGCAGCCCAGCCCCACTCACCCCGGCAGAAGTCCATGAGGATCAGCACCTCCCACACGTCCCCGCTGCTGACAGAGTTGATGCTGGAGTCGATGTAGCCCACAATGTTCTTGTGGCCAGACAGATCCCGCTGCAAGACAGACAAATTCACACCATGGACCAGCCAAATTCACAGCCTGGACCAGCCAAATTCACAGCCTGGACCAGGCATGCAGAGCCAGCAGTGTTTTCATCTGGCTCCTGCACACCACACAAGCCTCTGTCCCTCGGGATTCATCCTCACACAGAGCTGGAGCAAACCTCAGGTCTGTGTCTACCTGCCTTCCTTCCAGAAGGATCTGAGGCAAAGAGCAGAGAAACAGCCAGCCTGATGAATTAACCTGTTCAGGGCTGGTGCAGGTTTTGGCACAGGAGCTGGCCCAGGCCAGGCCCAGGAGCTGCTCCCCCTCTCCAGGAGGGGAGAACAGGGCAGAGGGGGGTGGTGGCCATGCAGGACTTTTTGGCCTTACGTGTCTCAACTCCTTCCAACTCTTCTGCTGACAAAACAGATCTCAAATCTTCATGTGCTCAAAAAAACCCACTAAAGCAGCAAAGCAAAATTTAACCTTGCTTTAGAAGTGCTTTATTTTAAGTAACTTGATGGATTAAAGCACAAGTTCTCATATCAACAACCTGTCACAGAGTCAGACTGGTTTGGGTTGGAAGGGACCTCAGAGATCATCAGGTTCCAAGCCCCTGCCATGGAGACACAAGCTAAATTGCAGGGGAAAATTGTTCTTTGAGACTGCAGCTTCACACACACTCCCAGCTCTGACAGCCAGCCCAGTCTGATGCTCAGCTTCTCCAGTAAAGGAAATCAAGGCTCTGCTGGGCACATTCTGCTGTAACTCTGCAGGGCTGCAAAAACTGCAGTTAAGTGTAAAATAATTCCTTATTGCAGAAAAGCTGGGGAAGAAATAAACATTTCCTTTTAGGGATGCACTGGTTCTTCAGGACACAAGTGCCTGGGAGAAGATCCAGCCCAGGAGCAAGCACCTGCCAGGTGAAAAGGAGCCTCCTCACCCTCACTTTCCATGAGCCACCAAAGACATGGGGACAGGAGAGAGCAGCAGCAAGTGAAACACAAGTAAACAAGCTTTGTGAGCACAGCTAAACCTTGGATGTGAGATCTCATCTCACCTTTTCCCACGTAGCAACAGGGATGCCAAACCAAGGCCAAAGCTTCCCTGCACTATCACAAATTACAGCAGGTCACTTTAAAGGCATTAACCTAATGAGAAACTACTTCAAAAATCACACCCAGAATTGCTACAGGTTTCTGATATGAAGATCATCTACCCCAAACCTGTACCTCGTGTGGTAAATCCACAAAATGAGGATTTTATAGATCCTTCCCCACCTGGCAGCTGCTCTAAATGCTCATCAGTATCTTGGAATTCAAAAGTGGCACTTCCCATGCTTCCCATGCTGCAAACAAGATTAGGCAAATCTATTTGGATCATCTCCATTTTGTCTTTGTTTAGAGAAGCTGAGTTTAAAACAGCTATTAAAAATAGCTATCCCATCATATACATCCTTGTGTCCAATAATCTAGAGAAGCATCCCAGAGCTTATTACAAATACTTTACATTTCAAAAGCCCTGGCAGCAACTACCCCACAAATACTGTTTTAATCTACCAACCTGAGCAATGCAGAGATAACCTTCATCCCGACCCAAAGGATTAGAAGATGATGTGATATGGATTTATCTCAGGGTGGAGGTCTACCATTCATGAACTGATTTCAGTTCAGAGATATCAGAATCATCAGCCTTTTCTGATCAAGTTTAAAAAGCTGGAGACTTGAGCTCTCAATTGAAGATTGTGAGACTCTGAATTCCAACACCCCCAGCCATGCTCACCTCTTCAGCACTTCCTTTTCCCATTAAGCCATGCAGTTCTCCCCTACTTTTCCTGGAATTCCTTGCTTTTTTCAGGTACTAGGTTTTCCTTGTCTACTGGAACTATTTACTGTTGAAACAGTTCAGTTCTGGGTTTTCACAACTCCAGGAGTCAGGTCTTTCCACACAAAAAGGCATTTTTGCTAGGAAAATGCAGTTTGTGACCTGGTGCCAGGAGCAGAAGGTGAGCAGCCCCCAGGGCAGCCCAGGGCAGGGACTCACCATGATCTGGATCTCTCTCTTGCAGACCTGCAGGTCGTACTCGTTATTGACGTACATCCTCTTCAGGGCACACTTCACCCCATTGCTGGTCCTCACCAGGAACACGATTGCAAAGCCACCTGTGCAGAACACAAGAT
Source organism: Drymodes brunneopygia (assembly GCA_013400955.1). NCBI lineage: Eukaryota > Metazoa > Chordata > Aves > Passeriformes > Petroicidae > Drymodes > Drymodes brunneopygia. The sequence continues at coordinate 83,553 of VZTZ01013233.1, read as the reverse complement.
CACCTTCTCATTAACAAGAAACCTCTTGGTCTTTGCTCCCAACCCTGTCCCTGTCAGGGGAGCACAGCAGAAGAGGGAGGGCACTGAGCAGCTCCCAGCACTCCATGGTGGGAATTCTCCTTCCCGTGCTCATCTCCAGAGCTCCCAGCTCTGCCTGCACAGTTATCTCTAGGAACTAAAAGGGATCCAAGGGGGTAATCTTCAATTAATGGCACTGAAGTTAACACTTAGCATCTCCATAAAAACAAGCAATTACACCAGCTCCTGGTCCTGCCAGACAGCCCCTCATTGCTCTGTTAATTCCCATTATGAAGAAGAAAGCTGAAGGACAGCAATGCTGCCTTGGACAAAATCAGAGCTGCAGATCACCCACTGAACCACCAAAGGCCTAAACTTAAAAGGCTCTGCAACTTTGAAGATCTAAGTTACATTACAAAGCTGATTTGTGCAAGAAGCAGAAGAAACATCTCCCACATGCAGTTTGATGTGAATGCTTTTAAATCAGGACAGAAGAACAAGGGAAAAACCCACAATTCATTCTGTGGTCATTGCTATTAGTAAAGTCAGGACTCCCAGGATAGACTTATTTCAGATAAAAGCCTTTCATCTCTGTCAGCTCTCCATCCAAACACACAGGTTTACATTTGTAGTCCTGGCAGAAATAGGAAGTTGATGGAGGGATAGAGGCATCAAAAGCTTCACACCTGGCTCCAGAGCTCAGGATGAATTTGGGCAGAGTGGCACAGATCCCAGCAGCCAGAAGTGCTGCACACTGGTAAAAAGGGAGGCACGATGACACTGCTGATGCTATCAATGACTTTTATGACATTACAGCCCCTCTTCCACCTTCACACAGGAGTCACACAGGCAGGTAACACACCTGCCTGCCAGCATGGGAACTGCTCAGCAGGAACCTCCTTGGCAGGCAGAGCCCTCAGTCTCACACAGCACACTTTGCCACAGCAACGAGAGCAGGGCTTCCAAGGAGGCCCCACTGGCTTTTAGAAGCAGCCCCAGAGATGCAACAGAAAGAAGCAACAGAAAGAAGAAACAAAACAAACCAAACATTCCTACCCCCCACAAAAAAAAAACCACAGAAAGAAAAGCATCAAGACTTCAATTAAAGGCCCTGAAACTATACCCAGGCTGCAAAATGGACACTGAAATTCAGAAAAGTGGGACATGGCCCTGGGATGCAGCACGTCACAGCTGCTCGAGCCCCTCACAGCTCTGGAGGGGCCTCCGTGCACAGTGCTCGATTCAGACCCAAAAATAACCCTGACTCTCTCCCTGAAGCTGCTTCCAGTGGAGGATCTCAAATTACAAGTCATTCTTAAGAGCTTCTGAACCCACAGCAGTAGCCTCATTGTTCTCCCCAGCCACATTTGTCTCGTTTTTGGAGAACAAATCTGCACATCCCGCTGTGAATCTTCAGCCCAAAGGGTGGCTGTGGAAAAGAGGAACACAGCACTGCACTGATTCCTCTTCCCCCTCTCACAATGGAGACAGGAAGAAATAAGGGACCATAACCAACACAATTTTCACAAACCCTACTTTCCTAACAGCCTATATTTTTCAGAATTGTTGGAGAGATCAGGTTTGGACTTGTTTTTTTTAAATTTCTGTACAATACTTCCATGGATCTCAGAAAAAATACCAGAGGGAAAAAAAAAACAAAACAACAAAAACACAAAGAGATGATTTTTCAACTACAGTCTCAGCCATCCTCGGAACTTTTTGGTAATCACAAGACTTTTGGGTTTCCCTCCCCAGCCCAAAATGAGCAGTGACTCAGGAGAAGCCCCTGCTCCACCCCAGGGGCTCAGTTCCCTTTTCCCAGCTCTGGCCAGGCCAGCAGGATATGGGATCTGTTTACAGTGCTGTGCTCAGCAGAAAGAAACACGAGCTGAGCAGCAAAAGTAGATGAATTAAACTTCTTTCTTTCAAAAAAAAGCAGCTCCACTAACCTCAAGATCCTCCTCCCAAGCCTTTGCTTCAGCTGAGCAGGACTGGAGCCTCTTCAGACCAAGTGCTGATGCCTCACTCCCAGGTCTCCTCCCTGAGCTAATTAACAAAGTCCTCTCCAGAGCACCCTCTGAGAACATGCACATGGTGCACAGGCCAGCTGGCACAGAAAACTACAGTCTGTGCAAGGGAGAACACAGACAAAGCATCCCAAGCTCACACCAAAGAGATGTTCAGAATATTAAAAAATAATAATTGAAACTGATCTAATGGGCTCTGATACAGGACTGGAAGATCAACACAGCCTCGTGGCCTGGAGCATCTTCCAAATGCAGCAGAGAGTTTTGGCCCATCCTTCACTTCCCAAATGCCAAAAATGTTTATTACTGACTGCTCAAGAACTGCACAAAGATAAAGAAAATGGCCACAAACTGTTGCATTGCAGAAAGGGTGCAGCATTTTAAGGCTGGGGGGCAGATGCATACACAGGTTACTGGCCAATACACTCGAAGCATTTGAAGTACTTTAAACCTTTTTATCGGCAACTGTGGCCATCAAATTCCCACCAAAGAGCAGCTCAGAAGGAGCTGTGCTCCTCAGGCCCCTCAAGCAGCACTGTCTGCAGAGCAGGCCCAGCTCAGGTGTGACAGCAGAGGGGCAGCAGGAGCCACCAGATGGCCCCGAGTGTCCCTTGGCAGCATCAGCCAGCCCACAACAGCCCAGGGAGGGGCTGAGCTGCCCAGCACCTGGGCTGCAGCCAGCACTGCCTATCCCACACTTGCTGATGCATTTCAGAGCCCCCTTCACCCTGCTCACAGCACTCCCAGCACCTGGGCTGCAGCCAGCACTGCCTATCCCACACCTGCTGATGCATTTCAGAGCCCCCTTCACCCTGCACACAGCACTCCCAGCACCTGAGCTGCAGCCAGCACTGCCTATCCCACACTTGCTGATGCATTTCAGAGCCCCCTTCACCCTGCTCACAGCACTCCCAGCACAGGGGCTGTTCTGTTCCCAGGGGCTGCTGCCTGTCCCAGCTGCCTGCTCACTGCCCACTCCACAGCCAGGCTCTGCCCAGACAGCTCACCCGGCTGAACTCTCATTTTCACAGCCAGCACCATGCTGAAAATCATACAATTACCTTATCTGTTCACTGCTGACAGCTGCTCAGCCCTTCCTCCTTGCCCACAGCACCACCACCTCTTCAGCCTCAAGGGCTTTCAGCTTCCAGAGCTCCAGACCACAACCCATTTCTCCCTCATTATTCCAGTCCAACCCCCAGCTTGGCCAAATCTGGGTAAAGTTGAAAGGAAACAGATCAAAGACAAATTTACAAGCAATTACAATGAAGCCCTGCCAGATGCACATCCCAGGACCGTTTACTCCTGTTCTCAGAGAACAGCAAGACAGCAGCCAGGCACTGCCAGCTCCAGGGAAAAGATGATCATCCCAGGATCTGAGAGCTCCCAGCAGCCCAGGTCAGCTCAGGAGCCTGGGCACACGTGGCCAGGGAGGGTGGGTCACACACAGGCACAGCTCAGAGTATTCCAGGCACCAGGAACGTCCCCGTATCTCTGCTGGTAAAGCCTCTTTCCCAGTACACGTGTGGGAGCAAAAGGCTTGAGACCAGTGCAGGCTTCAGCTGCAGCAGAATAAATAAATCCAGAGACTTGCAAGTGCCAGAAGGGACAAAAGCAAGAGCTAAGCCTGAGAGTCACCTCAGAGGACAGTTTTCCCCTGCACACGTGCCTGTGATTTAAGGCTCTGAAGGAAATTCAATTCTCTTCCCACAACAGCCAGCAAAAGCTAAAATACCATTCCCATTCTAAAACATGAGAAGTTATTTCTGTGTTCATCCTCAACACATTGACATTGTTGAGCAGGCAGCACACAGCCAGCACTGGGATCACCACCAAGGGTTTCTCTGGGGAACTTTTTTTGTGTCTCTTGGGCACTTGAGGCCTGCCCCAACAGCATGGAAACATGGTTATCGTGCTGCACACTGCTGCCTGACTGCTGTCCCTGCTAAGAGGTTTAAGGATAAGCTGAAAAAATACTGGGAAGTTCCAATTATCTCCAGTCAATGCAGATGCCAAGGCAATTTTCCATGCAGGTTTGTGTCAGGGCACTGGCCAGCTGCCAGCTCTGGTAGTTATGTTTTCAGCCCTTCTGTAATTTCAGCAGGATGCAGAACTCCTCACAGACAGGCAAGCACTTCTAAAGTAGGTGAGAGCAGCTGCACGTGATCCCTCTCAGCTCCTCCAAGGTAAGGAGATAGTGCTGTGCTGAGTTTCAGGGATTCACGTGGATTGCCAGCCTGGAATCCTCTTGCAGGCAGCAAGGCACAGGCAGGCAGCAGTGCCAGCCTGCAGCCAAGCACAGCATTGCTGCTGCTGCTCCAACAGCCCTGGGCATCACACACCATCACCTCCTCAGCCCTGGGAACAGCAGAGAGAAAACGAGGCACAGCCACAGGCAGGTGCTGTGCCTGCCAGACAACACCCAGGAAAAGCCTGTTTCCATAGAACCACAGCATATCCTGAACTGCAGAGACACACAAGGATCACCCAAGTTCAAGCCCTGGCCCTGCACAGGACAGCCCAAGAATCTCACCATGTTTTGTCCATGCCAGGCCAAAATAAAGCAAGTTCAGCTGTAGCCCAGACAGTGTTTGAAACCCCAACTCAACAGAGCACTTCACCAGAGTTAAATCATAGCCCAGGAGCGGGGCTGGACTCTGCCCTGTGCGCACACAGAAAATCAGGTTGGATTCCATGGGCTCTGCAGGACCAAAGGCCCTTCCATGAGCCATCAGTGCTCCCAAAACTCTGAATTTCTGTGCTGCCCAGCCATGCTGATCCAACAGCCTCTGCCAGAGACAGCAGCTACACTGACAAANTGACATTGTTGAGCAGGCAGCACACAGCCAGCACTGGGATCACCACCAAGGGTTTCTCTGGGGAACTTTTTTTGTGTCTCTTGGGCACTTGAGGCCTGCCCCAACAGCATGGAAACATGGTTATCGTGCTGCACACTGCTGCCTGACTGCTGTCCCTGCTAAGAGGTTTAAGGATAAGCTGAAAAAATACTGGGAAGTTCCAATTATCTCCAGTCAATGCAGATGCCAAGGCAATTTTCCATGCAGGTTTGTGTCAGGGCACTGGCCAGCTGCCAGCTCTGGTAGTTATGTTTTCAGCCCTTCTGTAATTTCAGCAGGATGCAGAACTCCTCACAGACAGGCAAGCACTTCTAAAGTAGGTGAGAGCAGCTGCACGTGATCCCTCTCAGCTCCTCCAAGGTAAGGAGATAGTGCTGTGCTGAGTTTCAGGGATTCACGTGGATTGCCAGCCTGGAATCCTCTTGCAGGCAGCAAGGCACAGGCAGGCAGCAGTGCCAGCCTGCAGCCAAGCACAGCATTGCTGCTGCTGCTCCAACAGCCCTGGGCCATCTCACACCATCACCTCCTCAGCCCTGGGAACAGCAGAGAGAAAACGAGGCACAGCCACAGGCAGGTGCTGTGCCTGCCAGACAACACCCAGGAAAAGCCTGTTTCCATAGAACCACAGCATATCCTGAACTGCAGAGACACACAAGGATCACCCAAGTTCAAGCCCTGGCCCTGCACAGGACAGCCCAAGAATCTCACCATGTTTTGTCCATGCCAGGCCAAAATAAAGCAAGTTCAGCTGTAGCCCAGACAGTGTTTGAAACCCCAACTCAACAGAGCACTTCACCAGAGTTAAATCATAGCCCAGGAGCGGGGCTGGACTCTGCCCTGTGCGCACACAGAAAATCAGGTTGGATTCCATGGGCTCTGCAGGACCAAAGGCCCTTCCATGAGCCATCAGTGCTCCCAAAACTCTGAATTTCTGTGCTGCCCAGCCATGCTGATCCAACAGCCTCTGCCAGAGACAGCAGCTACACTGACAAAACAGGAACAGCCTCATCCCAATACAATTAGGCAGAACCTCGCCTGAAATCCTGCTGGATGTTCCTCCCAGAGACACGAGTGCTGCTTGTCCAGGAGCAAGGGAGACACACGGCTCTGTGACCTCCCAGCTGCACATGTGAGCTCTGCAAAAGCAGCCACAAAATCATCTCCATGGATGTGTCCTCCCTCTGCAAACACTGCCAAGGTTTTCCTCCAATCACATCTCTGTTTTTTCCCGAGGCTATGTTGGGTTTGAGGAGGAATCATTCCTCTTTTCAGTTAAGGCAGTCAAATCATCATCAGGCTTGAAACTGTCAAGTCACCAATTTCCACTTTCAAATATCACTGTTCCATTTTGGATTTTCTCCATCACCCTTCCACAAACAAATTAACAATACCTGGAATTACCACAGCTCCTGATAAACATTGCGGATGCCACTAAAAACTTTTATTCCTCAGGGGTGAAATTCTTTTCTGAGATGGACAAACAAGACATGGTTTTCCATGGAACTGTTCCCATCTTGCTGTGCTTTAGCTCCATCTCATTCCCCTCAATGCTCTGCATGCAGACAGCCCACTGTGCTCCAGCACTGCAGCTGAGGGGAAGCCAAGTGCTGCTCAGATGTCCCCAAAACTGCCCCAGGAACATTCATCCTCCAGGGACAGCCAGCCAGGCATTTTAAGCTCCAGCTGTACCAGCAGGCACTTAAAATTAAGTGCTCTGCTGAACCAGGCACAAAGCCACTCCATTTGCACAATTCCAATACTTACTGATCCTTATCCATCAAGAATTATGTCATATTTTGCCTTATCTCAGCAGCCAGAAGAACTTCCTTAGCACTTACCTTCCTAAGTACAAGGGCAGGCTCACTCAGGTTTTGTTTTTCCCCCCCAGTCAGGATCCTGTGTCACAGGAAAACCACAGTGACTCCCTTGCACGGGGTGTTTCCAGCTCTCCATTCCCAAGGCTTTACTCAAACACAGTAATGTGTTTTCTCCCCAGTCAGGGCCACAAGCAGCTGCCACACAGGCTCTGCACATCACCCATCACTGGACATCAGCACCTGGCAGCACCAGAACCAGTTCCTCTCTGCTGCTGTCCTGAGGAAGCCACCCTGCACCTCTGACTCCTCTAACTGGAACAACAGACAGCCATTCAAAAAAAGAAAAACTTCAGTTTCTCCCCAGTAGTATATATACAATAGTCACTCCTTCCAACCCAAACCACTCTATGATGTGATTCTTGATCCTAAAGCACCAATGTTTTAGGGCATCTTTTCCAGACACAGAGATGGCTCCAGCAAACCTCAGCTCTGGAGTCACTTAAGAAGTGGGGTCGCCACAAAGAAAAAAGGCCAAGGAAAACAGTTTGGCCAAAGTTAAACAATACAATCATCTGTAATTATTTCAGACAACAGCCAAGCTCAGCAGAGCTCTGCAAGCACATCAGGAAAAAGCTCTCCATGTGCCAGTGCTGCTCCCCTACAGCTCTCAGCCAAGGGGAAGGGATGTCCCAGGCTTGGCTCCCCACACTGCAAACCCAGGATGAAAATGAAAAAGTGACTCGTGCAGGACAGGAAAAGAGGTGCCCTGGGATCCTGTCCTCTGAGCACACTGGGGCTGCTGAGCTGCAGAGACCTCCAAAAAACCTTCCTGTGACTGCTGGGAAGAGCCCCTGGGACCACACCACGAGTCTGGAGGAGACTCCCCAGCAGCTCCTATAAAAAGCACCACCCTGTCCCACAAACCCAGCAGTGACGGGGAGGAGAGCCAAGGAAAACAGCCCTACTGATCCTGCCTTGTGCCATGATCTGCTGTGACCCTCCACGCAAGAAAATCATTGCTGGCATATTTTAATATGGGCTTTTTATTTTAATAATAGCTCCCCATGATTTGCATTAGGATTACAGTGCTATTTTTGTGGCTATTAATCTGCACCAGTGTATTCTTTCTGCTGCCTTTATTCCACTCTTCCACTGCCCAGCAGGAGGGCATTGCTGCACATACCTGCTGAAAACACACCATTTCAAATCCCATTTTCCCTGTCTTTATGCCACTTCTGAGCTCTTTGTTTCCAGGACAGGATATTTCACCCCAAATTAAGTTTTCTGTTCCAATATTATTCCTCGTTATTACCAAATGTGCCCACAAAGCAGAGGCAGCAGTGTGAAGTGTTCTACTGTGATACATAACAAGGGGCTGGAATGATCAGGATCACTGCACATTGCTTTTTCTGCTTTATGAAGCATCTGCAACACCTTTAAAGTCACAGAGTGCCAGCATTAACACCTTTCAAGAAAAATACAACTCCCTCACTTTGTTTTTAAAGTCATTTGCAGCGTAATTCAGGAGGAACAGTAATGAGGCAGACTTATCTCTTAGTAAGAGACAGCATCAAGTCATCCCAACAGGATGGGACTGAAGGTTCACCCTCTCATGACATTTTGGCTATGGCAGAACACGTTACCAACAGGAAGAAACGTTTCTAGAGGGTTCCCAGCACTGCCAGGTACCACAAAGGATTTCACCCAAGTCAGCCTCTCTCTGGCAGGACTGACCCTGCCCACAGTCCCTCCCAGCACATCCTCTGAGCTGCTCTTTCACCACTCTACTCACACTCCCCACATGCCCTGCAGCAATCTATTCCTGGGTGTTCATACCCTGTCACCACCAGAAGTCTCACCAAAGTCTCCACTGGATTCCAATCCCAAGTTCTTCCCCTACACACCAGAACAGCTATAACCAATCTTTTCTCCACAGCCTCCTGGGCAGCTGGAAGGATGCTAGCCAGAGTCTTTCCCAGATGATCCAGCACAAGAAGACTGGAAGGACTCAAAGCAGTGGTGGCTGCACCAATGTTCTCCTTTCTGTTTGCATTTTGTTGTTTTAGTACTACATGCTGGAGAGACACGACACTTGGGGTTTGGGATTTAATTAGTGCCTGTGACTCACTCTCCCACCCAACTCCATAATCCTCTGGTTACATTAGGGTATTTACATGTCATTTTATATCCATGAAGGTGAAGATTATTCACCCCCAGGTTGCAGGCACAGAAAACACAGAGCCTGTTCTAAGGCACAGACCTGCATCACCTCTCAGGAGGACATGGACAGAACAGGTGTTTGTCCCCCACAACCCAGGCTAAAGAAACAGGATTTTCTGTCCCTGGGCTGAACTGTGACAGCCACACTGAAGCACAAAGCACTGACAGGGTGTGCTCAGGCACAGGCTCACACACAGACCCACAGGTGTCAGTGCTACCTGCACAACTGTCTGAAGGTGGCAGTGGGGACAGAGGGGACACTCAGGACACACTGCACACACCACAACAGCAGCAGGCTCTGCTCCACGAGGGCCTGAGTGTGGATCTCCTGGTCTTACTAAACCCAAATGTCTGTAAACAGTGCCTGTGTTTGTGTACATGTGTGTTATAAACCAGAGTCCAGCTCTGAACAAGGAACAAAACAAACCCTCATCCCCTGCCAGCAGCCTCCCCAGCTGAGAAGAGCAGATAATAACACTAAATTAAACAGGGCCTCTCTCAGACCAGATTTTCTACCTCAAAGGAAATAACAAGCTTTACTTGGTTTTTGTTGTGTTTTTTTAAGTCCCTTGACTTATCTAAAGCATAGCAGTGCCAAGTTTAAGGAACTACTCCAATCTAAAGGCCTGTCCCAGCATCTCCCAGAGCAGTATTTGCAGCCAGCTATTTCAAGGAGCTCTGCATACCAGGAACACAAAGCACTGGTCTCTGCAGGGCAGACAGGAGGGCTCTGGGCAGTGCTGCTCCCCTTCAGCTCAGGACACAAATGCAGCTTCTATTTTATGAGTATTTCTAGTGATACTTTAGTTGAAGGAACTATACAAGGGACACAGATGCAGGTTGTGTGTCAAGCCAGCCAAGGACAGAATCCTCCTGGCACAGGACAAACTCTTGAAGAACATTCAAGCTTTGCTGGGCAAATCACCTGCTCCCCTTCCCTCCCTGCAGAGCATGTGCACAGCTTGTTTCCTCCTAGCAAATGCTGGGGCTTCCCAGGCTCCATCCTACTGCCAGAGGAAAGCAGTGCTGGGAAACTGAGCTGGATTCTGTGCTCACCTGGTTCATATTCTCAACAACAGCAGCTCTGAGCAGGGCAGGTAACAAACTCACTGTTTCACACAGTCCATAGCAGAGAAATACATGCATAGCTCCCAGAGTAAGGCACTGTCCTTCCAATAATAACCATTTTAAGCAGGCAGAAATTCTCCACACTGGTCACATTCAAGCTGGGAAGAATTTGATCTGCACAAAGTCATATTGGCAGCAGAGTTTCCATGCTAAAGCAGCAAGCAGAGGAGCCTCCAAGGCTGGCCAGCAGAAATCCCTCAGGCAGCCTCAGGCTGAGCGAGTTCTCCGGGCACGGAAAGCTCGGCGTCTGCGTCAGCCTGGTGCCCACACAAAATGCAGCTGGGATTCAGTGGGAGGAAAAAGGGAAAAAAAACAAACAACCAGCTCCAAAGATACCTCCAGAGTCCATCAGACAACACCCATCATCAGGGCAAAGGTCTGCTTCCAACAGAGCAGAACAGTGCAGGCAAAGCCCTGCTTACCACAAACCCTCCTCACTCCCAACTCCAGAAAGCAGCAGCTCTTCCAGCTCCAGCACTGCTTAAGCTTTAGGCTTTAAATACCACCAGGAAAACTTTAATAGAACATCCAGCACATCTGAGCAAAGGACTTCTCCCCAGGTAAAACAAAGGCCTGAGCTTACACAGAGTTCATGGGTCAGACTCTCAGCCAGGGGAAAGCAGGGCCATAGTCAGCCCTACACAGATTTACCATAGCTGAGAATCCTAATGTGATTATCCAATATTACCAACATAATTACAGGGCCCTTGCTTAGTGTCACTGCTGCAATATCTAGGCCATGACAAGACAGATTTAGATTTACAAGCTCCACCCTCTCCTTTTAAATAGGCAGGATGTCACCATCGTTAATGCTGGTGTGGCAGCCCCAGCCAGAGTGCCTGGACTGTGCAAAATAACACAACCAGGAACCTCATCCAACACACAACACCAGCACAGCCTTTAGCCCTCCTGATTTTAGGAGAGCAAGATTAATTGTCTAGAGATTGTGGCAGTTTTGAGAATGAACATTCAGTCTATCTGCCATGACACTCTCAACAGCAAATAAGACACAAAATAATTATATAGGTAGAAGTATTTTCACCGCATGCATGACATGGAAAAAGCACAACAGCCTCCTATCACTTCTCTAGGGGTTTATTTTGATAGAGCTGATTTAAAACCATTCAGCTCCATTTCTTTGCATGTTTCAGAACCCCATCTCATTACAGATCTCTCCAGGAGACACCTCACTCCCCACACCATCCTCCTGCAACTCCCAGCCAGATCCACGGAGAAGGACAAAAGAGGAAGCTGTAAATCACAACACAGCAGAGAAAGGAGGGGAAGGAAATTAATCTCTGCTATGCAACAGCATTTTAGAAGCCTAAAATAATCAGTGATCAAGATCCAGCCTGTGAATTAAATCCACACTCTTGTCAGAAGCTCCAGTCCAAGGGCAGCAGGAGCTTGGCACTCCGAGAGCAGTGACAGAGCACAGCCCAGACACCCCAATTCAGGGGTATTAAAGTCTGCCAGTATTTGCAGTATTTGTGACAGCAATTTCATAACAAACAGCAGCTCAGTGGAGGAGATGGAACTGTACTGGCTGTCACAGCAGGAAGCACGTTTAGGTGTTCACGTGGGTAGATTTGCTGGGCATGTGCTCTGCTGCACAGCCACTCCACTCCTCCCTGACAGGCACACTTGGAAAACCAAAGCTGATAGAACAGTGTTTTATTACTATGCAGCAAGACACGTTGCCTCCAAATAGATCACTTGGCAAGGCAGACTCAGTCCCTCTCTATTGTAACAATTTTAGTCCTTGAACTTCCACTGTAAGCCTGAAAAAAAAATAAAAATTAATGGGTCATGAATAACTCACGGCTTAAAAAAAATTTAGAAGAATCATTTGTTTAGTTATCAGTCAGCCCTTTAAAAAGCACATTTCAGCTGCTATTATTCCCAGCAGCTGCTAATAGCATCTGAGTCCTTGTTCATCTCCAAGTGAAATTAGCACTGGCATCAACATGCTGTGGAGCATGACGGGCTCTGAGTGAACACAACTGGAACTGCAAAGCCAGCAAGAAGCTGCAGCAACTGCAGGCAGCTGAAAAGCCTCCCTGGAAAGGCAAGGAAGCCGTGAATCACGTCGGCAGGAGAGCAGAGAAAAAAGCAGAACCAGTCGAGCAGAGAGCAGGTTGTAGCTGGAGGAGTAGAGGAGGGAGAAAGCAGAAGGAAGGCCAGGGCTGGGACTGGTCTTTATTTGGACTGGCCTGCAAGGGCTGGGCAGAGCAGGCCGTGGAGACCTGAAGTGCCATGGAAACAGCACACTCCATCTGGGAAGCAATTATGCAAGGATCCAGGACAGCTCATGGCAACAGACAGGCCAGGCATTTCGGAATTCAGATTCCTATGGCAGCACCCAGACACCCTCCTGAGCCCAGCAGCAGGAGAAGCACAAGCACAACTTCACTACACACATTCCAAAAGAGCCCAGACTCAAAGCCACCAGGACCCTGTCAGAGCTTCACAGCAGAGCATGGAGCCTTCTCTCCAGCCAGCTTCCTCTCCTTAGACCCAGGAATCCAGAGTTCAGCCTTTCCAGGAATGCCAGGTAACTACAGGTTATGGGTACCTGTGTAACTACAGGTTACAGGGACCCTTGGGCCACTCAAGTGCCACCTCCCTGAGTAACAGGAAAACACAACTTAGGGACACATCCCATTCCTCTGGAAGGGCTTATGCTAAAGACAGCAATGAACTTTACAACTCCTGAGTTCCTGCCATGCACGGAGAGAGGCATCCACCATCCCACCAGACATCTCAGGGAATTTAAACCCCCAGGTACAGCCAGCAGCACACAGCACCCATCACTCAGCACAGGCACAGGGAAGGGCCAGCAATCCCCAAGGAGCAGGGACAGGCTTTGTTCTGCATTTGCATTATGTGACACAGGGCCCTGGCCCATGATAAAAGTTCCTGGATACTATGGTGATATGAATATTAATGACCCTGTGATTAAAACACCAGGCAAGGAGTTATATTTGCATTTAATACAAGACTTTGTCCCTGCTCTCCTACACAGCCCTTATCAAATGGCTTCATCTTCATGGGCTTCAGCTTCTCATTTGTAAAATAATTTGATAAGCCTCCCTCCCACCATCTGTTTGTCTGCTCTGCAGACAGGGGACAGGCACAGCACCACAGGTTGTGTGACACCTCACACACAGAGCCTTTGTGTTCTCCAGAGGGCAGAGACAGCTCAGCAGCTCCAGGGTGCCTGTCCAAGGAGAGCTGCTACAAAACCTGGGTAAAAAGGCAAGAGTGGCAGCACCTGAGTTTCTGCACACACACAGGTGCTCTCACAGATCCTTCCAACTCCAGAGAGTTTCTTGAACAATCTCACAGTATGGTTCATGCCACCAGCCATCTGCATACCCCTGGTATTAGACACTCCTTGCCAAAGGTCATGAAGAGAGTTATGAGAGCAGAGCCCTGGGCCAGCAGCAGCCACAAATAACCTTCATGTGGACACACTGCAGCCATAAGTGAGGATTCCCATCGATCCAGCTCCCTGCTCCCAAGCAGCAGCCCAGTGCCAGAGAGGTCTTTATGGCTGAAGCACTTCCCAAGTCAGAAGCCATTAATCCTTCAGAGGGTCACAACAGGTAACTGAAGTAACACTGAATTAGCAGGTAGCTCATGCAGAGAAGGCACATAAGGCAAAAGGTCTGCACTTCTGTGCTTCTCCCATCAGCACTGCTTTCTTGTGTTCATTTTAAGTATTTCAAAATGCTTTGAAAGTCCAAATTCTGCATCACTCTCATAAACATCTGAACAGCACCCCTACAGAACCTGGGATAGCAGTGAAGTCACAAAAACATGTGTAACACACCAAACCAAGGGTTCCTCCCGCTGGCTCTGGTGCCTTGAACAGAGACTGATGCTCAGTGACAGCCACAGGAACCAGGCACATCATGTCCTCATGGAGCATTCTGCACATCTTTGAGACAAGCCTGAGTTTATTTCACTGCTGCCATTTGTGCAGCAAAAGCACACGTCAGCCCTGCAAGCATCATTTCTCTTACAGAAGGAGAGACAAGCTAAGAGATCATCTGAACCACAGCCGTGCAATTAGAGAGCCTCAGAAGATCCTGCATTTTGCTCTCACACCCTCGAGAACAGCTTGTCAGATTGCTTTGTAAGTTCACACAGGCACATTTCGGGGCCCCCTAACACAGGCCTGTGATCACCTAATGGGGAGGGAAACTGATGTGTGACTAACAGTGAATGAAGAACAGCTCTACCTGCCCTCATCACAGCACCAGCCAGCTTCCAGCTCAGCTGTGGGGGGATGCACACACAAATCCCTGCTCAGGGAACTCAGCTGCTGATGGCTTTTTTTATTTTTAATCTATGAGATCACCCGTCACCGGTACGTAATTTGTTTCTGCAAAATCATGAAGCAAACCAGATGCTGTGAGCATCTTGTTCCAAAAATGTCTTTAATCCAATCCTGCAACACATGGCCCAGGGTCCTGGTGTCAGCAGGGGCTCTGCCACAGAATTTACACCCAAATCACACATGTGCCAAGAGCACGCTCACTGAAATCACAGAGAGGCAGCACTTGAGAGGAAACACAGACTGCAATTAAAGCACCCAATCTGGAAGGCAAGAGATCAATTCCTGACTTGGCCACACATGCTCTGCCATTGCTTCACCTCCCTATCTGAGTTCCCAGCAGCCCTCACAGGAATGGAAGGAGACATTCACAGCCTGTGCCAGGGCTCAGATACTCTGGGTAGGGAGAGCTCCTCACATTAGAGGAGCTGCAGCAGCTCCCCTCTGTTTCACTCTGCTGCATCACACTGTAGGCAGCTAACAATAACCTTCATTTCATTTAGTGGCAATTCCTGGACCTCCTACAAAAGGAGAAAAGTTTCCATAATGACAAAAAGCCACAAATGAGAATTACCTTGCAGTGTCTCACTCGAGCCTTTCCAAATCTTCTCCCTGTGCTTGTAAATCACTGTCAGAATTGTTCCTACTCTCCAGAGGTACAGCAGCCAGTATCTGATCCAAGGAGGTTTGTCTCCAGCATGATACTGCCACAAGGACATCCTGTGCTTCCCCCATCCAAGGAAGCCAGCACCCTTTCCTGGGAAACTCAGTTACCTCTTGTTATCAGGAGGTAACTCCTCCATAAACCGAGTTTGTGATGGCATGTTCTCCTCAGAGACTTCCTGTCTCCTTCCACACGTGGAGCACAAGTAAACACTCAGCACAAGTGAAGGCAAACTGGTTGTGACTTTCCAGAGAAGCAGCACCAGCCCTGCAGCTGGCACTCTGCCTTCCCAACGGGCACAGCCCCAGCCTGCCCAAAACATCTACACTGAAAAAAAGTCACCTTCAGGGGAAGCAGCTCCCAGTCCCAACACCAGTGTGCAGCACCCAGCCAGTCCTGACCCCTTATTAGCCATGATTAATGCAGGTGGGTGAGCTTGGAAGGCAAGAAGTGCTAAATCCAGAGTGGATTCCAGCTTGTCTTCAGCACATTTATAACTTCCCACCTGCTCTCCTCAGCTGCTGACAAGCTCCTGCACAAAGGGGAGAAGGCCCACACCACAATAAAAACATTATGGCAGTGCAGGTGCAACCAGAGGTCAGCAACCTGCTCCTTCAGAACCGCTAGGACACTTCTGCAAGACCCCAGCTGGAGAGTTAAACCCTGTGTTACCCCCAGCCAGAATCCCAAAACTAAGCTTTCTTATTCCAACTGACAACTTCATAGCAGGACTGCTTGAAACAGAAACTGTTTTGGTTTAACAGGAAGGTTCCTTCCTGGGACGATGACTGTGCTGGGCTAACACTGCCTTTAAACCAGCTTTTAGCTACCACAGCTGGTACAAAAGGAGCCAGCTACCCCAGGCACAACCCAGACCCCTTCTCTGACAGGCTGCACCAAGCTCACAAGCCAGGCCAGGCCAGTCTCTGGCCTACACAACTCCTTACACACTTAAATCCACTAACACCTGCTCTTCCTCTCTGATTACATCTCAGGACACAGCACACACTGTCCCAGCAAAAGTTGTGCTGCTAAAAGCACCAAAACACCTGGGATACCTCAACATTTACCAAATAACTCCCTTGGGATTCTTCACAAGTTCCCCTGGCTTCTACTCTCAGAAAAACAGACTGCTAGAACACAGAACCAAACATCCTACCTAGCAGAGCAGAGTGCGGAGCACATGTTCTGCCTCAAAAGAAACACAGAAAAAGCAACAGGGAAAAAATAAAAAAATTTAAATCACGTGTCCCATTCCAAGAGGAGAAACAGTTTAATTCCTAATCCAAATGTCACTGGTCAGCTGATTAGCAGCTGGCCCTTGGCTGAAGCTAGAAAGCAGTAACTCACAAAATACACTTCAAAGCAATGTCTTGAGCCCCACCACACTGGAATCGGGTTGAGGATCACATAAATCTGCAAAACATACCTCAGATGGGGTTTGCTTTAAAGTGAAATTATTTCAGAAGAAGCTCACGTGTATTTTCAGTGACTCCAGGTTATGGTGCTGCAGGGAAAGGAGGAGCCAAGGGTGGGCAGGGCAGGGGTCAGCAGAAACTCTCTGCACCCAGGCCAGCCACACCACTGGGCAGCTCAGAGAGCCCCCTGGCCCAGCAGGCATGGGCTGGGCATTGCCAGCCTCTCCCAGCTGCTTCCTGCAGGCACTGGCCTGCAGCTCTGCTAAGGAAAGTCAGGATGAGTCCCACAATGCCCCTTTTCAAAACGGAGGAAAAAATACAGCTGACAAACGTAAGATGATTTTGTGACATTGCACTGGTTTGTAATATCAACCATGAAATGCTTTCAAATCCACACAGGCATTACCTGAAAAAACTTCAGTGAGATATCCAACAATTATTAAACCTGCATCCCTTACTTACACACTTTAAGGAGAAAAGACCTTCAGAAAATATATTACTAATTTTAAAAGTAACTTTTCATGTATCTGCAGAAATGCAGCCTGTACCTTTTGCTAGAAGCAGAGCAAGACAAACAACACCCAGCTCAAACACGTGCCCCATCAATGTTTACACACCTCAGGTCAGCTCAGCATTCTCCTACAACATTGTGAGCACAGAGTCACACAAAACACAGGCCCTCAAAAATGGGACACTGGGGCAATCCCCACCCTGTCACAGCTCGGAGGAGTACCCGTGCCTCGTGGTACTTTGCCACACATGCACATCTCTCAAACTCCTCAGCAAATTCCTCATTTATGGCAACATCCTTCTCAATGTTTCTGCAGCCCATCCTGGGGCACTGTGTGACTTTAAACCTGGCCCTGCAGACCCCCAGGGCCAGCAGCACTGCTCTCCCACCACAGATAATCCTTGTGCAAACTCTGAGGGGAATTTTACAAGAGATTATTTGTGCTATTATATGGATTAGAGCAGGACAGCTACAAAGACCCAAGCAGGAATCACCTATTGCAACATCCTGTTAGTAAAAAAACACTGATTCACCAGTATTGTAACACCACAACCAACCCTTCAAATTCCTTCTGTATTATTCCCGTCTACTTCCTTCCATAAGGAAGGGATGTTCCTCCCTGCCCAGGAAGGCAGTATCCAGACACAGCTATTTTTCAGGGGTGCACCTAACCACAGCAGGTATTTTGGGGAATCTACACAAGAGCCCAGAGGCACATGGAGCCATTTGGCAGCTGGCACAGGCAATGCTGCAGCCAGGGCACACTCCTCCTCCTCCTCCTCCTCCTCCTCCTCCTCCTCAGCAGGGTTGCTCAGCAGAATTCAGGGTGACCAGGCACAGCTCTGACAGACAGAGGCAAATCCCAACACTTCAATTCCAAAAGTTCTGGTTCAACTCAAGTCTCCTCCACACCATTCATCACTTCATTGATTCACTCTTTTAAGCCACTTTTACATCTCATTTCTTTTAATGTTTCAAATGCTGCACCAAAACACAGGCCTCCCCACTCCCTCCTAAAGCAATGGGGATGAGAGGTCCTTCCTCCGCAGACAGGATACTCCTCCTACAAAGTGCTTCCCAGGGGACTTTGCCTTTTAGCAGAAATAGCCAAGAGTTGCCTTTTCAGCACTGCTGAAACACCACTGCAGATACAGAGAGGCTTTCCAGCCGAGGTTTCAGACGTCAGGAGCACAGGGACCGGGCTGCCCACGAGCTCCCCAGGTCTCCAGCTGAGTCAGGGAGAAAAGGCTGTTTACCAGCACACTCAGCCAGGGCCGTGCAGAGCTGCAGCACTTCTGACCCACTCTGCTGCCCAACCTTCCTACAGAGGAAACAGCCTTTGCGCTGTTCCCAACAAAAGGTGACAACCTGCACACCAACACAACACCTTGCTCTTGCCCCCTGCTCTGCAGATTTCAGACTGCCCACAGCAGGGTCCCACTGCCAGGGAGATACCTGGGCAGCACCTTTCACCTCTGTCTTACAGAACAGAACACAGCCACTGTTTCACAGGTGTGTTCAGCCTGCGTGTGAGGATCCCAGAGCTGCAGGCCATGCTCCATCCCACAGGCCAGACAAGACACCAGGAACTGCAGGGAAAAGCCCCCACAAGCAGCAGCTCCCCAGGACAGCGAGGTGGGAAGGAAGGGAGGCTCTTCTCTCCCAGGCAATCTGTGCTCCCACCTCCACCTCTGCTGCAGCTCAGCTCAGCCCTGCCAAGCAGGAGAGCCCGGTGACACACGGCTCTGCTTCCCGGGGCTGTCAGCACGGGGCAGAACCTGCCAGCACATTACTCATCAGCAAAAAAAGCCTCTGCCTTCCCGTGTTACCAGGATGAGGCCATCCTGCATTACAGAGAGACACTGACAGCTTCTCAAGTTTAGCTCATGCAGGTCCTAAGCTTCCAGGGCCAAAAGGGCCTTGGAAACATCAGTCAAGGCAAACCAATATTGCAAACTCCAAGAAAAAAAAAATCACAATAGTTGCTAGATAAGAGCCTGGTTTCAGTGCTCCTCTCAGCAGAACGTATCAGAAATCATGTCTAAAAAACAGTCACAGACCTATTTTCTTGTACACCACGTTGAATTCCTACAAACCTGAACACAGGCAGCGTACACAGAGTCCCTTTTCCATTTTAGGGCTCTTTCTGTAAAAGCCAACACAGGTCCTCCCACTCAGCTCTCTCCCAGCAGCTCCCCTCTCCTTCACCACCAAAACAAAACACTGTTTTGACTAAAATTGCCCGGGATGCTGCGCAGGAGGGACCAGGAGCAGGTCTAAGGAGGCCAACATCTCTCTGAAGGTCGAGGCTAAGGTTACCAGCCAGAGCCACTCAGGAGGCTCCTTACAGCCCCAACAAATGAAATGTAAAGTGATAGTTCAAGCAGCAGAGCTGGTTACAATTAAACAAATGCCACCAGCAGCTTGCTGCACTGCAAGGCCTGCACACGTCACGAGTTCTAAAACCCCTACGATTCATTTTTAGGTCTTTAACCGTTTTGTTTGGGGGGGAAAAAAAAAAAGGCAATTGGGATCACCACTTCTCCTTGCAGAAACCTCCCACACAGAGAAATCCCTCATCCCAGGTCACCACCAGTCCTGCTCAGCCTACCTGTGTGCATGACATAGCTACAAGGAATTTACTCCACTGTTTTAATCCTCTCTGCTCAAGGTAGGAAAGGAGGTAACAGCTGAAGAAAGTTTAAGAGTGAAGGACACTGCTCACTGCTTTCTTTATTTACAGCGCCTTGTTCTGCCCTAAAATATTTGACAATTTTGGTTTGGGGGCTTCTTTGGGGTTTTTTAACTCCCAGTTCAGGAGAAGTGGGAAACAATTAACTTCTGAAAACCCCCCAATTTCTAAAGCATTAAGAAAAAAAAGCCAAATCCAACAAACCTACACTGGACGGGAAGACCAGACACGTCAGCTTAGACACCACTAGACTGCAAATCTGTCAAGGACAACGAAATATTCGGGAATCTGGGGGTCAAGGAGGAGGCTGGGTGCCCGGGACAGCTCACGGCCTCCCTTTCAGCTTGGGGAGGGAAAGGGGGAGGAAAAAGCAGCTCAGAAAGGCGCCGGGATCTTACCTTCCGCCAGCACCTCGTCCACAGTGACCTGGTGCCGGCCGATGCTGAAGACCCGGCCGATGTAGCCGCTGCCCGGGCCGCTGCTGCCGCCGCCGCCGCCGCTGGTGCCCGACCCGGGCCCGGAGCCGCCCTGCTCCCGGCGCGAGTCGAAGAACTTCTTCATGTCTCAGGAGGCGGCAGCTGCCGGCGACGGGGGCGATGCCGGTGTCAGTCCCGAGCCCCTCCCGGCTCCTGCCGCGCCCGCTGAGGGGGCCTGGGGCCGCTCGCCTGGCGGGGCCGAGCCGCGCTGTCCCCCGGGGACTCACACCTGCAAAAGCACAGGGGATAACGGGGGCTCTCCGTTACCGCCGCGGCCCCTCCGTGAGCCCCCCCCCGGCCCGCAGGGCCCCTGCCCGGTACCNTAGTTCCCCGTCGCCAGCGGAGGGGACGCCCTGGGGCGGCGGGGACTACAAGCCCCAGCGTGCCGCGCGGCTCCGGCCCTGAGGGGGCTGTGGCGGAGCGGCCGGGCCGGGGCCGCCCCTCAGAGCGGCCGGGAGCGGGGGCCGCCTCAGGGACAACGGACCCGGCTCCGTGTCCTCCTCGCCGCGAGGGATCGGTGCAGAAATCCTGTCCGTGAGGAACCACAGCCCACACTGGGGCTTTGCACGGTGACGGGTATTTACGTTTATCTTTGAAATGAGGCACTAAACTCGATGGTTTTGTGATATAATAATAAAAGGCCACTGCTGTGACATCTTGGGATTAAACTAAAGCACAAGGCTTACCTTCACACAGGTCCTGCTAGTGCCTGCTTTGAGACCCTAAAAAAACCCCTAAAAGCAGAGTTATCCCAAGCCCTCAGAACGTCTTTAGTGTTTTACACCTGGTAACTGGTTTTGTAAAGCCTGTGCCTTGGATTTGCTGTTAAATTAGAGTTTCCTCCACCTTCATGCCCGAGTACTGGCAGGATGCTCATCAGAGGTGCTGCAGCTTCTCCAGAGCCCAAAGCCATTGGGACAGGCTTTGGAAAGGTTTAGTTTAGCTCAAATCTTGGGAAAAATACTTTAAATGTGCTTTGGGTTCTTTTCAGCATTTTTTTCTCAGAAATCAGGAGATTTCCGAGTACACCCCAAGTCCACACAGCTGGATCTGCAGTCATTTCAGCCAGGCAGCCAACACATGTGTGAGAACAGTCCTTTTTTTCATTTGCAGGCTTTAATCTGCATGAAACCTGCTTGGCTGTGCTTTGGGCCTCTGTGAGGATTTAATTGCCACTGGTCAACACAGAAGGTTCATGTGCCCCTCGGAATAAACATGACCTGGGTAAAGTCTCAGTTGCTTCTATCCATAATTTTAAATTATTTTTTAAATTCCTCTAACCTGTGAAAATCCCCAGGCATCTCTCAAGACTGAGGTAAAACACCCAGTGCTAAAATCGGGTCCCATCACCGGGGATTTCTGGGGACTCTGCAGAACTGAACAATTTCCAAGGAAATTGGGCATCTCTGTACAGTACAGGGAAATGACTCATTTCCAACTAAAGAAGATAAAAGCCACTGCGTGCAGAGAGCTGCAGATGCACTGCTGAGCCTCCTCCCTGGCTCCGAGAGGGCTTTTTTTAACCGTACCTGCAGTGCAATGCAGGGAGTGTCAGACCCACGCAGGGCTGGGGCTCTGATGTTCAGCCCACGGGCACACAAACCCCACCCACCACCGTTCTGGGGAGCAAAAGCACGGCAGGAGCCATCCCCGGCTGCAGATGCTGAGGATATTCTCTGTTGCAGAAGGCACAAAGCTTGGCTGCACTGCTGCAATCCCAGTGACCTTCACAGGGATCAGAGGGAACTGAGCCTGCAGGCTCCAAGTGAAAAACCTGATCAGTGGCTGCAGCACAGACAGGGCCCGGTGCTTCTCCCGTGTCAGAGCGACTCCAGAGCGCTCCCAGCCTTGTCCTGCTGCAGAGAGGAGCCTCGGTCTGACTAACACCAAATTTTAAGCTGCTGAAATCCCATGACGCGAGGTTTAAAATATCCGAGTGTGGTCAGCAGAGCTGCTTCCCTGCACATTGTCTCCCTGATCCCTGGTTCTCCTGCGCTGCTCAGAAAATGCATTCAAATCCCCAGGAAGGAGCGCATTAATACAGCTGCATCCCTCTTCATCAAACTTTCCAGACAGCTCAGCATTTTCTAAATAAAAGCACAGGCCTGGACAGGGTTCCTGCGGTCCCCGAAAGGCGAGGGCACACTGGCCCCTTCTGGAGAGCTCGAGGAGCGGCAAGGACGGAGAAAAGCGCCGGCACAGCTTCCTGTGCTTGGTGACACTCAGCTGGCCAGGGGAAGCAAAAGCCACGGTCACATTTTCCTGAATTCACCGCATAATAATAGTCTTAATCACACGGTTATGTTTATCTTGATAAGGATGTTGGGAGAGCCACTTTTTACACGGGCAGGCAGTGATAGGGGTAACTGTTTGAAAGTAACGGAGGAGATACTCAGATTAGATATAAGAAAGGAATTGTTCCCTGTGAGGATGGGGAGGCCCTGGCACAGGGTACCCAGAGAAGCTGTGGCTGCCCTTGGATCCCTGACGTGTCCAAGGCCAGGCTGGACAGGGCTTGGAGCAGTGTGGGACAGTGGAAGGTGTCCCTGCCTGTGGGAGTTGGAACAAGATGAGCTGTAAGGTCCCTCCCAACCCATTCCACAATTCTATGTCTCTTTAAACATACATTTACTGAAAAAAATTCTGTTAAGCTTCTCACCAGCTAAAGAATAGAGCTGCTGTTCTACCCATCTCTCTGCATGTGATTTTCTGGATTTCAAGGATTTCTTTCCAAGTGCATAGTAGTGGCCCCCAAATACTGTTAGTATGACCAGAAAAACCATCACTGTTCTTAATCACTGCCAAGAAAAGGTCAGTTTTCAAGCACACTATCATGGAGCTGGGCTTTACTGGGCTGAAAGTTGTGCTGAGGAACAAAAAGACTCCAGAACTCAGACCTGTATTTTACATGTTTAAAAACTGGAAGTTTCCACTTCTTTGGTGCTCCTGTTTGCCCTTGCAGGGCATCCTCATGGCTCCAGCAGTGGCTCTGCTTCCTGTGGCTGGGAGCCAATCTTCCATCCAGGGTAATGGCACTCTCCAGGCACACCCAGAGGTAATGGAGCTGATTGAGCTCTGATAATGGAGCTGATTGAGCTCTGCAGGCTCACACACGTGAGGTGCAATGGCCTGGCCTGACCCTGTGAACAGGCAGGGGATGGAGCACTGGCTGGGAAAGAGCCCTGTTTCTCCAGGAGCATGACTTTGCTCCACAACTCCACTGTGTCCTTTAAGGCAGCTGCTGTTACACTGAGGAAAATTTGCAGGTTGGGTTCTGCCTGAGAAGGGATTTATCAGCTGTTTCTCAAGTATGGGGATCCTGTTGGGGCTCCTCCTGCCCCAGGCTACCTCACCTGAGTCTGTGCCCACACCCTTTGCTCACTTCTGTTTAAATGCAGGATCAGGAAAAGTCATCCTGAGCTCTATTTCCATCCCCTAGAGCTGGGTTATGGCCAAATTACAGAGCAGCTAAGTAAGATAAAACTACGTGGAGGCAGATATTAACTAAGAAGAAAAAAGCGAAAGCTACTCATTTCCTCTTCAGAACTATATGTATGCTAATTAAGGTAAACATTCATTAAGCCCATTAAATGAAATTTGGGGTTGATAATGCATTTAAAGCTGCTGGAAGCAATGGTGTAGCAGTTCATAGCCTGCAGCTCTGGCAAAGGAGGGCCCACAAATTATCTACAGCTTCCACAGGGCACTGGGGATTTCCCTGACTGAGTGGTTCTCCACGGAGCTGGCAAATGCCTTGAGGTCTGGGGCTTAAACTGTATCAGTTAGTCTTGATGGGGGAAAAGAGAAAATTATTATATTTGTACAAAAATTGTAATGTAAATGCAATTGCAGTGGTCTCCAGCCTGTCTCTTGTCTTGCATGTAAACAGGCCATGGCACAACAAGCAGTATAATTCATAGACTCTTGGAATGGTTTGGGTTGGAAGGGACCTTAAAGCCCACCCAGTGCCACCCCTGCCATGGCAGGGACACCTCCCACTGTCCCAGGCTGCTCCCAGCCCCATCCAGCCTGGCCTTGGGCACTGCCAGGGATCCAGGGGCAGCCACAGCTGCTCTGGGCACCCTGTGCCAGGGCCTGTCCACCCTCATGGGGTACAATTCCTTCCCAATATCCCATTCTCTGTCCTCTGGCAGTGGGAAGCCATTCCTTGTGTCCTGTCCCTCCAGGCCCTTGTGCAAAATCCCTCTCCAGCTCTCCTGGAACCCCTTTAGGCACTGGAAGGGGCTCCAAGTTCTCTCCAGAGCCTTCTCCTGTCCAGGCTAAATAACCCAAACTCAGCCAGTCTCCATAGGGGAAGCAGTCCAGCTCTCTCAAGTAGGATCAAAAGAAAAGACAAAATGTATGACAGCAAGGGGCTCTACTGATGGAAAAGTGTCACCCCACAAGTGCCTGATCATCCTCCCAGCCCCACTCCGGAGGTATTTTCTGACTCCCATTCCCCTTTGGATGGATTCATGGTCACAGGCAGCCAGCAAAGCCATCAGAGCACCGATGGCCCGGGACCGTTTGCATTCCCTGCAGTTCAGAGCTTCAGTGAATAGAAGAAAACAGCAGACTGGGCCCGTGGCCAAGCACAGCCTTCAGTCTCTGTGTGGGAGAGAGGCAGAGTGGGTGGGTGTCTCTGAGGCAGTGTCAGCACAGCATATGCTGGGGGGCAGCAGTGTGGAGAGCCCCCCGCCCGCGGGACACTGTTAGAGCTGTCAGCGTGAGGAACTGGAGAGTGTCTGGGATCCCCTGCTGGGTGCCTGCCTGCAGAGCACACGAGCATCCCCACCTTGAGAACCTGCTGATTGAGGCACTGGTGAAATGGGGAATTCGACTCCAGGCTGTCTCATCCTTGCAGTGCTCATTGCTGTCTCCCCTTACAGCTTATTGTCTGAGGCATGTGGGCCCCCTGCACAAGTGGTCTCTTGTTTTAAAGGCATCTTGGGTTGCAGGAGTTTTCTCAAATCTGTTCTGCTCCCCAGATCCTTCTTGGCCTTGTGTGATATTTATGTTTGTGTAATCTACCCAGAGAGCCTTTGACTTACACAGCAGTGCTGGTATGCTGTGCTCAGGGTTCTAAATCCTGCCTGGATTGCTAAAAGGGAGAGTGCTATGCATTCCCCTGATAATACTGAGTGTAGAAGTGGTGTTTCTAATGGTTATGAAGAGTTAAGAACACTCTAATTTCCTGTGTGAATTGGAACAGTTCTGTTTTCCCACCTCAAATAAGCACTGCTTACCTAGGTCTGGGAGTGTGTTTCATCTTCCTTCCTCTCTTTGTGCTAAAAGGGCTCTGCTCCAATCACAGATCAACAGCTCCAGGCTGTCTCTTCCTAAGGTCTTCCCCAAAACACCTCTTCCCAAAACACCTCTGACTTGTGGCAGTGGCTGTTTCACCTGACACGTGCTGTACAGCAGGGAAGGACACACCCTTGCTCTAAGGGTCAGAAGTGCCCCTGGTATCTGCAGTGAGCCCCAACAACTGCAGTTCACTTTAGGACTATTGAGATATTAATACACAGAATGAGAGAGTTCTTTTCCCTCTTACAAGCACACAGAACTCTGCTTTAGAAAAGCAAGGGCTGGTTTTCAGCCTCCACCCTACCTCCAGGTACTGCTGCTATGGAGACAACACCGACTGAGCTACAGCATCCAACACACTCCCACAGCACTTGTGCAACCCTTAAATAACCACATTTTCAGGGGCTGCTGCTTGCAAACTGCCAGTGCTCAGGTATGAAAATGAGAACTTCCCTTATGAACCTCCTGAAAACACTGGCTTAATCCCCAAAGGCCCAAATTCTGACACTCACTTGGTGAATGACTTCATTAGTGTCAGAATTTGGAGCTCAGTGGATGAGGTGAGGCTGTTCCTCTAAAGCTAAAGGCAGGTACCTGCTAATGAAAGGACAAACTGAAAATCTCTCCTCCTAGCACAAGACTCCTTTGCTCTCTGAGGTCAAATTTAAAGGTCAGGTCCTTCAGCCAAAAAGAAATGCTGCCATTTTCTAGAGGTTCAGCTCTGTTCTCATTGTGAGGCATTGAATAAATACCCCCTTCCTAATGGGCTGCTGCTTGAGCTCAGTTTATTTACTTAATGCACACTGCCCTCCCTGTTTTTCTGTGACCTTTAATTTTTATTACGACTTCTGTAGATGGGAGAACAGCAGGATGGAATGGGAATAGAAAGCATGTAACTGAATAAAGTCTGGGGGGTAGAGAGCTTTATAGTGAAGCTGGGACAAATGAAATATCCATGAACAGAAGAGCAACGTGCTCTGTCACTGCACTGAGAGGGATTGTGGCCTTGTCCCTTCCTGTCCCTGTTTTGATGCAAGGACAGCAAAGCTATGTCAGCTAGTGGTATCCTTCAGCTGGAGATAACCATAACCTTTCCATCCTTTTAGAGATGAAGACAAAGCTGAAAGCTGAGCAGACCCTACACAAAGAGCTCCTGGAGAGATAAAGCTTTGTCACCTGAACCTTGTGCAGGAAATGCAGCAACAACAACTCTTTGCCTTCCTGAAGGGAGCAGCTCCTGTAGCAAGGTACAACAGGGTTCCTTAAACCCCCTGTCATTCTATCCACCTTCCAGAGAAGCTCAGCCAACTCTCAGCATACTCAGAAGCTTTTGTGCCTGTTTTTTGTTGGTTTGGTTTTTTTTTCCCTTTCTGGTCCAAATAATCGTGACTGAATCAGATGGCTCTGGAGCCAGCACCCACAGCCAGCCAAGATTACAGGGAACTTGGCTGTGTGTTGCGTCAGGATCTGGCTACTGAATGGGCTACACTTACATGACTAATTCCAGGTGGCCAAAAACATCCACACAAACACTTTGTATCTTCAAGTCTTCCTCCTACCTGGTGCCTCTCCCAGGGGGGGAAAGAAAAGGTTAAATGATGAAAATCGTGAATGGCAGGATTGGTGCAATGTTTAAAGGATAAATAATTTGTAAAGGAAATTAATAACTCATGGTCTTAAATAATTACTGTTGCACATACCAGTGACTGCAGTGACAGAGCCTTCCAGTCCTGGGGGCTGAAGAGACTGGGAAGCAAACAGAAGGATGAAAATACACAAGTTTAAAAAATCACTGGCAACTGAAGATGGAGAAACACAGCAGTTCTGCTGGTGGATTAAAATGGGCCCAGAGCAGGGACTGCTGACGTGAGAAGAAGGGATGAGAATGGAAACTTTCACAGATGTAGGAGAGAGAAGAGTTTCTCCTTAGCAACAGTCTATAATATGTGCTGGTCCACACTGAATCCTGGTCAGGGTTGAGTGCCAGATTTTGCAAGGAAAGAGGCTCTGCAGTGCAAAAGGAGAGGGCTTGAGGTTTGAACCTGGTTTTTCTGTTGCCCTGTCTCCTTGCATCAGCAGTGGGTGCTGGGCTCTGTTTTGGGAGCTGTAATAAATAACCCACACAGACATGCTCACTGAGGCACAGCCTGCCTGCATCCAGGCTGCTAAATTTAGGTCCTTTCCAGCAAACAAGCATGTGCAAAGAGGAACAGGGATGAGGCAGAGCTGCCGTATGAGCTGGAAAAAAAACTGGGAGGGCTGGTTTACCCACGATAATAACAGCACTTTTGGCATCAGAGGAGACCGAAGCTCCTGAGGATAAACACTTGAAGACGAGATGTCTGTTGCAAGGCTGATTTCCCTGTCAGCTTTGTGATCATGTCCATGGCTGACCCCAGCAGTGTCACATCGGGGTAAAACTGAATTGCCTTTGCCTGAAGGGTTTTGGCTTGAGGGGACTGCCAGGACTTCTTGCTCGGGGATGTTGCTGCCTGTGTGCTCCACGCCGCCGTCCCCCTCGCTCCCCCCTCGGGTGTGCCCTGCCTCAGACAGGAGTGAGAGACCGGAGCCTGCAGCCAGAGCCCCTGTGTCACAGGGAATGCCGGGGAGCGTGGAAGCTGTCCCAACCTGCCAGCCCTCCGTGCAATCCCAAAAGTGCCGTTTGGGGTTACATCCCAAACCTGCGGTGTGCGTGACGCTTCTTGGGGAACTTCTCCCTGCTGGATCACAACCAACTGCTCAGGGATGGGCAGGGCAGGGCTGGAGCTCCTGCACGTCACTGCCGCGTGTCTCCAGGGCGGGGACTTTGCCACCCAGGACAGCCACCAAAGCTCTCCCCATCTGTGCCAGGGACCGGCGTGGGACACACGGCGTGGGCAGGTGAGTGCCAGGCGAACGGGGGATCCCCCTTGGCATGGGGACGGGGCTGCGTGGCCGGAGCTGCTGGGAAGGTGCCAAGCGCCATCCCCGCTCTCGGTGACGGCAGTGCGGGAGTGGCAGCCCCGGGCTGGGCGATGCCCGCGATGTCACCGCACTGGGGCAGCCCGGGGGCTCCGGGGAAGGACGGGGGGCAGATGTGGGATGGAGGAAAGTCTGACCTTTCCCGGGCACAGGGTTTTGGTTCCTATTTGTGGCGTGCTCAGGCTGGCACGTCCTCTTTGCTGGCCGTTGGAGCGCGGAGGGCATGGCAGGGAGGTGACAGGGCTCGGGGTGGGCGCACAGGCTGAATGAGGCGTACAAGGCTATAAAATCATGTTTTTATTCCTGCTGAGGGCAGTGGCCAGATAAAGGTCATTGTGTGGGAGGCGCTGGGATATTTCAGCTGGCTCGGGGCTCGTGGCAGACGGGAGATCCCTTCCTGAGCTGCAAATTGGAGTCAGTGTCTGCGGGAGCCCCAGCCCAGCCCGGGCACCCCGGGAGCACGGCCAGGGCTGCGTCCCGCACACCGGGAACAGCCGGCGGTGACGGAGCTGCGGAAAAGCTGATCCGGCGCAGGGTGTGGGTTGTGTTTGGGTAAACGTGCACCGAATGAAGGAACTCGTCAGACAAGTCCAGTGTTTGCCTCGCAAGGAAAAGGGTCACAAAGCGGTGGGCTTCCATCCAGACCCTAGGTGTAGGGCTGGCAACGCTGCGAGCTCAAACTCGGGGGGCAAAGCCCTGTATTTTTGTGCTCTTAAGCTTTCCTTGCTGGTTCCTCTGTGTGTGCTCTGGGCACAGTCAGGAAAACCTGATCGTATGCAAGCCTAAACTTGAACTGGCCAGCACACGTGACAATCTCAGCACTTTTCTGATAAATTAAGTTTATTCTGGATTCAGCTCTTAGAGGATGTTGATATGGACTTAGGCTGAATAACTGATATAGCCTGCCAGGAAAAGATCATCCATGGAAAAAAACAGAGTAATGGGAGGGATGCCTCCTACGCTTGCACTCTGTCACCTGGGCAGTTCTGTTCTAAGACCCTGCTCTAAGCCAGGTTTGCCATACCTGGCCTTTATTCTGGGCTGAAGCAAATAACATCAGGACCATAGCAGTGGCTGGCTGACTCTTGCATGCACAGTTTAATTCCTCAAAACACAGAGTGAAGTATTGTTCCTATCCTGAAGCTGTTTTTCCTTGATGGAGCTGCAAGCCAGGAATTGTGTTAAGCTGCTGAGCGCTGGCAAATCTGCTGAGCAATTCCCTTCTCTCTCTGCTTGCCAAGGGGTGGCTTAGGCCAGTTTCATTTGTCTAAAGCCCCAGCATGAGCAGTTCCTGCAGACCCCTTCAGCTGTGGAAGGGCTACAGGGGCCACTGCTGGACAGCCTGGCTGAACTGCTGAGCTCTCCCACCTGTAACCTCAGTGGCTCATTTTCACACAGAAATGCACCAGGAACAAACCAGCATTTGCAGATTGAGCAGTGGGGTTTGCACTGCTGCCTTTTCAGTACTTTCCAATTCCCAGTGTTGTTCACAGGATGAAGAAATCAGAGTCTTTCAGTCAATGTTCGGTGAGGTATTTCTGCTGTTAATGGATGTTGCGAGAGCATTTGCCCTGAGTCCAGTACATGCAGCCTCTCCTCGTGGTTTGGTTTCCTTCTGCCAGCTCATTTGCACTCAGAATTTCTCTGCTTCCCTTTCCCTTGCTGCTGACCTTTATTTTGCCCTCTAATTGACTTGCTAAACTAGCCTGTCTGATATTCCTGCTTCTGTGTACAAACCAGCTGGATGGTAAAACTGCATCATAAAAACAGCAGTGAGATTTGGAGCCTTCATTTAGTGTCTGACTAAAGCAAATAAAACTGGCTTTTTACTTATGTAAAAGATTAGAGAAGAGCAAAGATGACTTTTCTGAGGTCTAGGTCCCACTGTGATCGCTGGAATTTATGATCAGATGACAGAAAGCAAACTGAACACTGATAATTGCCGGATGTTGCCTGATTGCACAGGGTGCAGTAAGGTAAGGTGCACCAGGAGTGCCTGTGCCTAACACATCCATGGCAGGTGCCACAAGAGTTAACTGGCCTGGACAGCACGCCCTGTGCATTCCAGGTCTGCAGGAGCCATGTGGAGCAGGAGCAAACACACTCCTGATCTTGCACAACTGCCTGGGCTCATGGGCAGCAGCTGTTAAGCACCACGAGGAGAATTAGGGAGAGATGTCATTCACTGCTGGCACTTCTGCTTCTGCTTCAGGGCTTTAATGAGAGAGCTCACTCAACCCTGGAATAAAACCACACATTTAGTGTGTTTGGAAGGACATGGGAATCAAGTCTATTTTCTTTGCTCCCAGAGCAACACTGTCTGCTTCTCCTTGTAGCCTCAACCAGGCTGTCACACTGGCAGTAGAGAAGAATCTTATTAAATGACCAGCCTGTCCACCCCATCCCTTCCAGCCTGGCCCTGGCCCTGGGCTGTTGTGATCCAGCCTTTGCTCAGCACAGAGCAGGGCTGGGCACTCCAGGAAGCTGCTCTGGGCGTTCACTTGGGCTGTTCAATCTTGCTTTTAGTCCTCAGAGAATTAGATGGTTACTTAACCAGCCTCATTAACCTTCAAGGGAAGGTGTATTCTATTAATTATTTGCTAGAAAACTAACACTCCCTGTGTTTTTTATTACAGCTGTCTGAGTGCCCTGGACGCAGACAGTGACAGATTGGGCAGATCCGAGCACCATGGTGAGTGTGTGTGTTTGCTGTGCCAGGCTGTGCCAAGCCTTTGCTCTGATCTGATAAACGTGGGGAGTGTAGCTCAGATAAGGACACAGCAGGAAGAACACTGTCACTGTCTGTCCCTTCCAGAGGGTGAATTTATCTCCTCTCTCTGCTTCCTCATTGGAGAGGAGAATGACCCACACATACAGGCTTTTGCATTTGGGGAGTTAATGGAAAACCTGATCAGATATTAATTCAAAGAACATGAATTTCTCCAGATAAACTTCCTGGGTGTATTATTCTCTCCAGGTTGAGCCTGCAAGGCAGCCATTTCTATGGTTGTTCTTACAGAATCTAGGAATGGTTTGGGTTGAAAGGAACCTTAACCATCATCCAGTTCCACCTTCTGCCATGGGCAGGGACACCTTGCACTAGACCAGGCTGCTCCAGCCCCATCCAGCCAGGCCTGGAACACTTCCAGGGACAGGGGGATGTTTTTCTGCCCATCAAATGTTAAGTGGCATTTTGCTGATGATTTTCTTGGGAACATGAAGAGCTTTGTAAGAAAAGTGTATTTCCCCAGAAATGGCACTAGAGCAGAGGCAGGAGAAACCTGTTTGTGAATCACCATTTTGGGTAAAACACTGCACTTCTGGTGTGTTATTGAACAGAATGATGGTCCTTGACTGCTCTTAGAAAAGCCAGGAGTGGGGCTTTGATGGGAACAACTTCTCCTATGATTTACATGGAAAGCTGCTGGGAAGAAGCTGGACTGAGCAGAGACGTTAGGCTGTGTGCTCTCATTTTACTGGAAAGCAGATCCTCCATGGGCAGCCACATTAAGACATTTTCTCCTTTCAGTTGAGTCCCTGTGGCTTATTTCTTATGTGGCTGGGAAGTCCCTCTGGAACAAACCATTTGTTTTTAGGATAGGATGGAACTTGGTATAAAATCGCCAATGTTTGGAGGGTGGACTTTACTTGCTGTCATTTTCCAAAAAAGATGTTTTCATCTTTTGCATTGTCTTTTTATTAAATTCAACTCTGCTCTGTGCATGTCTCACTTTGTGAGTACCTTCCATAACTCCTCTCCTATGGCTTTAGGCAACAGTCAAGGGCGTCTCAGCTTTCAGTGCTGAGCAAGAAGCACAGGCACTGAGGAAGGCCATGAAGGGACTTGGTAAGTTGCTCTCCCTCCACTGTTAAACCTCTTTTAGCTCTTATGGTTGGGACAGTTTTTACTGGTGGATTTTTGGAGGTAAAGTTCAGTCATTTGCATCACCTCACCTCCCTGTGAGGGCACTGGAGGGAATTGGGCAACTTGAACCCCACTGGAAATCCAAGTCCTGGACATAAAAATGTCTTCAGTCAGGCTCTTGTTTTCTCTGTCCTGTGGTGTGGTGCTGCTGGGCTGAGGCACTTGTGCACAGATGAGACCCAGGTTGTGCAAGGATGTGTGTGCAGTTGTGTGGCCAGTGGCACACCTTGGGCAAGGCCTCTGGTTCTGGTGCAAGCAGCTTGACTGGTTTTCATTGGTTCCTTCCAGGCACAGATGAAGATGCCATCATTGAGAGCTTGACCAAACTGAATATTTCCCAACGTCAGCAAGTTCTGATCACCTATAAAAGCACCATTGGCAGGGTAGGTGCTCTTCAGAGATCACTGCCTGTGGCTCTGATTGGGAGATGTGGACTTTTTTGGGTTGTATCACTCAGGTGAAATGTGAAGAACATCCCAGTCTCCACAGGGGTATGATTGGCACTGAGCACAAGCTTTTCTTGGCCAAGTATTTTTTTGTCTTGTTCACTTCAGAGTAACTGTTCATCCAAGGAGGGCTGGAGCGTGAAGAAAAGTGGTGAACGACTTCTTCCTCTTCTTAAAGGCCATGTCTTCTCCTTTCTTCTCTTCCTGTCTTCCAGGATTTGATTGATGATTTGAAGTCTGAGCTGAGTGGGAATTTTGAAAGGGTGATCATTGCTTTGATGACTCCTATCACCATGTATGACGTGCATGAACTGAGGAGGGCTCTGAAGGTTTGGAAATCTTCTTTTATATGGCTTGACTTATGGTCAGTTCAGTATGCAATGGCATAATTGCATATTAATGATTAATTTCTTATTGACCTATGTGTAATAAAAGTCGTAGTTGCCCTTGAGAGCAGTTGTCACAGCCTTGGCTCTGGTCTCTGTGGTTCCCTAGGGAGCAGGGACAGATGAAGGCTGCCTGATTGAAATCCTGGCCTCTCGCAGCAACGAGGAGATTCGGCGCATCAACGAGAACTACAAACTCCGTATGCAGCCCACTCTGCAATTTCAGACTGGCTCACAGGCCACTTGTGTGTGTGTGCAGGGGTGTGTGGAGGGGCAGGGGAAGGGTCTGTCAGCATCAAGGACTACAATTCCACCCAGAAATTGAGGCAGTGTAAATATAATGGGGTGGGGTGGTTGTGTCTGTCAGCTGGAGGTCTGTCCATGGTGGATCTTTTGCCAGTTTTATTCTGGCTGTGCTTCTTAATTTTGCCCTACACCACTCAGTATGATGGCTGGATTGCTGTGATGAAAGCCAAGAAGGGCAGGGGCATCCTGGCTTGTCCCAGTCATAGTGTGGCCAGCAGGACAGGCCAGTACCTGTCCCCTGTGCTGGCACTGCTGAGGCAACTCGACTCCTGGGGACACTTTAGGTTGGATATTAAGAAAAGGTTCTTTACCCAGGGGGTGGCTGGGCACTGGAACAGGCTCCCCAGAAAAGTGGTCACAGCACCAATCCTGATGGAGCTCAAGGAGTGTTTGGGCATCGTTGTTGGGCACATGGTGGGACTCCTGGGGTCATTGGTGGCCACACTGGTTCCATTTGGGTGGGACTCTTGGGGATGGTTCTGTGCAGGCTCAGGAGTTGGGTCCCTTCCCACTGGGCAAACCCCGTGGTTCTGTGAGCTGTCAGTAACAGATGTGCTGTGCTCTGGCAGAGTATGGCTCCACCCTGGAGGACGACATCGTCTCTGACACATCCTCCATGTTCCGCAGGGTCCTCGTGTCCCTCGCCACGGTGAGTGCAGGACAGGGCCAGTGATGGGGCTGAATCTGCTGCTGGACATCTCTCACTCAGTGATGAGGTGCTTCAGGCTGGCTTCTGTTTCACTTCGCTGGCATTTCTCCTCACCAGAATTTCACACCAGCTTCTGAGGGAGAGCAGCCTCACTTTGCCATGCCTTAATGCCACGTGCTCTTTTTAAATAAAGTGGGTGACTGCTTGTTTCAAAAGGAAGAAAAAAATCACATCTGAATCATATTTTGCTGTATTTGTAACCCACTATTCAATGTTAAGAATCCCATTATATATCTCCAGTAACTGGTTTTGAATGGGGAATTTGCAGGACTAACTTCCATTAGTTGCTCTGTTGGAATGCGTTTTTTCATCCTTGTATCTCTGCAGGGTAACAGAGATGAGGGAACATTTGTGGACGAGGCCCTTGCTCAACAAGATGCTCAGGTGTGTAGCAATTTGCTTCCTTGCAAGAATTGTCTGGGTTTGTATGTGTGATGTGTGGTGAATCCCTGCTGTTTCTAGAGCTCTTTTTTTTCAAGGTAGAGGAGTAAGCCTGAAGTTGTGCCAGTCAGCAGTGCCCTGGGTGGAGACCAGATTGGATATTAGGAAATATTTTTCCCTGAAAGTGTTGTCCAGCTCTGGCACAGCTGGCCAGGGCAGGGGTGGAGTCCCCATCCCTGGGGGGATTTAACAGAGTTGTTGATGTGGCACTCAGGGCCATGGGTTAGTGGTGGCCTTGGCAGTGCAGGGAAGGGTTGGACTCAATCACCCTACAGGGCTTTTCCAACCCAAATGGTTCTATGAAATAAAAATCTCATTATATACAATTATCCTCACTTTGTTCATGTCTTCCAGTGCCTGTATGAAGCTGGGGAGAAGAAGTGGGGAACAGATGAGGTGCAGTTCATGTCCATCCTCTGCACACGGAACAGGTGCCACCTGCTCAGAGGTAGGACCTCTCTGGTGTCCTGGGTTTGCTCCCTTGTTTGAGGACAGCACTTTTCCAGGAGCTTTGCACTTGTTCATTAACTGATTGTGATCCCTTCCTGAGACAACAGATACTCTTCGGGGCCAGTTGATTCAATTCTTTTAGACCATTTTGTTCCCTCCTGAGACAAAATGGGAGTTGAGAAAAACATCCATACAACTTGCTCTAGCCTGTGAATTGGAGATAATGAGGTGTGACTCCCATGGGGCACAGCTAAGCATGGAAACTGTCTGCATTAAATAGCAGTTCTGGAAAATCCTAGCAGCAGTGCTAGGCTAATTAGCAAGAGAGCTGATTATTAAAATTAATTATTTCTGAGGGGCAGCCCTGATTTAGTGACAATGTCACGGTAATGGTGCAGTGTTTGTACAGAGTGTGAGGAGCTTGATCTTGCAAAGTGATCCTCAGGGGTTACACACTGCAGCAGCTCACTTGGCTCTTTTATCTAACTCTTCCTCCTAGTTTTTGATGTGTACAGAGCGATTGCTAATAAGGACATCACAGACAGCATTAAATCTGAGATGTCAGGAGACCTCGAGGATGCTCTGTTAGCTGTGGGTGAGTTCCCTGCTTTTAAACGTTGTCTACAAACTAATGAAATAATTAAAGATCCTGTCTCTTGCCCTGACTGTTTGCACAGCTTCAGGAGGCAGATTCTTTTCCACTGTTTTACAAGCCACAGTGTTTTAATCTTTGCAGATGCAAAGACCGGGTAAGAAGGCTCTGTGCTTTGTATTTCTCTGCCAAGGGATGCTTTGGCAGCTGACATTTGCTGTCTGGAAGCTTTAAAGCCTTAAAAATATTTTATTTTTGTGCACTGGGCACAGAGACATCAATTGACAGCAGGTCACTGACTCTGGATGTCTGCACTGTGCTTGTTGAGTTGCATTTTTACAGAATAAAGGTCTGCACTGAGAAAGTGCTGGAAGGGTTTGGAAGACCTTCTCCTTCAGTGTTTATTTGCTTTAATTCTCTTGTTCTTGTCTCCCTTACAGTAAAGTGCTTGAGGAATAAACCTGCGTATTTTGCTGAAAGATTGTACAAATCTACGAAGGTAAAGAGCTTTTGCTGATTTTCCCCCGTGCCTCTCCATGCTTGAGTCAGTAGCATGACAGCAATTAGAGAAAAAGAAACTGTGTTAATTGGGGAGAAAAAAGAAGTCTGAGCTTTTCTGTGGACCTCTTTTCCTTCAGGAAACTCAGAGCTGGTAGCAGATCCCTGCATTAATGCCAAAATTGTCTGATTAGTAATGGATTCCACAGGAGGCCAAAGCTGTGTCCCTGTCCCTGGTGTGTGCAGTGCTGCAGCTGCAGCTGAAGGCCAGAGCTGTGTCCCTGTCCCTGGTGTGTGCAGTGCTGCAGCTGAAGGCCAGAGCTGTGTGCCTGTCCCTGGTGTGTGCAGTGCTGCAGCTGCAGCTGTGCTTGTGTCCCTGTCCCTGGTGTGTGCACAGTGCTGCAGCTGCAGCCGTGCGTGGTGTCCTTGTCCCTGGTGTGTGCAGTGCTGCAGCTGCAGCTGTGCTTGTGTCCCTGTCCCTGGTGTGTGCAGTGCTGCAGCTGCAGCTGTGCTTGTGTCCCTGTCCCTGGTGTGTGCACAGTGCTGCAGCTGCAGCTGTGCTTGTGTCCCTGTCCCTGGTGTGTGCAGTGCTGCAGCTGCAGCTGTGCTTGTGTCCCTGTCCCTGGTGTGTGCACAGTGCTGCAGCTGCAGCTGTGCTTGTGTCCCTGTCCCTGGTGTGTGCAGTGCTGCNGCGGTGGTGCCGCTGCAGGCCAAAGCTGTGTCCCTGTCCCTGGTGTGTGCAGTGCTGCAGCTGCAGCTGTGCTTGTGTCCCTGTCCCTGGTGTGTGCAGTGCTGCAGCTGCAGCTGTGTTTTTGTCCCTCAGGGCCTGGGCACAGATGACAGCACGCTGATCAGGGTGATGGTGTCCCGCTCAGAGATTGACATGCTCCACATCAGGAGGGAGTTCCTGGCCATGTACGGCAAATCGCTGCACTCCTTCATTAAGGTAGGCTTGGAATCTGACAAACACACCTGGATTTGCTAGGCAGCTTCAGGGAGACCCTCTCAACACCTTCTGGGTGTTTCAGAGGAGGAAGAATTAAGGAGACTTTACCTTAACGTACTGAAAACCTTCCTGAATGTTCTTGGTTATTAAATTGGTCAAAGAGGATACAAACACTACAGTAAGTTGTTTATGCTGGAAGGAATCCTGCTTTCCATGGAGCTGCAAAATTAATGGTGTTCCTTTTTTCTGCTCTCTCTAGGGAGACTGCTCAGGGGACTACAGGAAAGTTCTGCTCAGGCTGTGTGGTGGGGAGGATTAAAGGAAGCCTGGGGGACCTGCTGGGTGATGGGAAGCAGCTGATCATGGAATTGTTTAGGTTGGAAAAGATCTTCAAGATCATTGAGCCCAATCACGATAAAGATTTCTTTCCTTTTATTTCTTCCCAAATGCCTTATTAATTACTCTGATTATTGACTTAGGTTAGTTCATGCTCTGGTTAGATAATGGCTATTCTGGTTGACCCTTTTGATACACTTTTATGCTTGGAACACCCATTTGCCTACTAACTGGGCTGATGAAGCCCATCTTACATAGAATGCTGTAACCAAAGGTATAAAAGTTGTTTCTTTACCCCTTTGCTGTTGTGTTCACCAGCCAAATGCATCAACTAAAGCAAACCTGGAGGCAGAGTGTGAGAAGAGGCTGCACAGGGAAAAGCCAACCTCCTTGGTGCATGGAGACTGCAGAACACGGGTTTGCTTCAGTTTTTAGCAGAATTAAAACACAAAGAAACCACATATCTAAAATACAAGCACGTTTACATATTAATTTGCCTCTGTTAGTGTGGAGCATTAACAGCCTGGCTGTTCTCTGTGTGTCTGTTGCCTGCAGATCTGTAAGTGGGGAAGCTGTCACTGGTGACACGAGAAGAACCCTCTTCTGCCCCAGTTAGAGCAGCCCTGTGTTTTTGGTCTGTCTGCTTGATCATGGGAGTATAAATTATTAGGGTTATGTTATAAACCCTGCTCTGGATGAAGTGATGTCATTGGAATGGTGCCTTTTAAGGAATGACCTGTCCCTAAAACCCCACCTCATCAGCCTGGTGCTGGGGCAGCTCCCCAGATTCTGATGGGACCCCTCCCCAAATCTCCCTGGGGTGACTCCCCAGAGCTGCCTGGGACCCCTGCCCAGGTGTCCCCACACAGCCTGGCAGCTGCCCTGTGTCACAGGAGCAGTGAGGGACCCCACGTGCGTGCCTGGGCCTCACCTGAACATCCACACCAACCTCGGGGAGAGACCCTTCCCCCAGACCCTACACTCCTGCCT
This sequence comes from Drymodes brunneopygia, assembly GCA_013400955.1. Taxonomy (NCBI): domain Eukaryota; kingdom Metazoa; phylum Chordata; class Aves; order Passeriformes; family Petroicidae; genus Drymodes; species Drymodes brunneopygia. The sequence goes on along the minus strand of VZTZ01013233.1, from coordinate 45,089 downwards.
GTTCTCTGTTTTCACTACAAAAATTGGATTCTGCTTTGGCTTAGCAGTTTATTTTTTACTACTGGTGTATAATCCTGTTCTGGAGGATCAGACTGAGGCTGCACTGTCAAAGCTCAGACACTGAGGTGGCTTCACCCCAATTCCAGCACTCATTTTTCCTGTAAATCACTCATTTTCCTCTAAAGCAGGCTGCTGCTCGGGCTGGGGGTGCGTTTCAGTGCCTTGGGTCAGGTCGCTGAGTGTTGAAAAATGAATAAAGAATCTGTTTCTGTACTTTTCTGTCCCGATGTGTGTTCTGGGAGGGGACAGGGGACAGAACTTGTTCTGTCCCGAATTCCCGAGCTCTGCAGGAGCCGCTTCTCCTCCGCGGGGCCCCGGCGGGATGGGGAGCGGCTGCAGGGCTGCTTCTTAAGCTAATTAGTCCACGCTTTTAGTCTTTTTGCTATATTTTTCCTTCAGTAAGGACCTTCCAACGCATGAACTCAGTCTTTGTCTCTTCTTTATCTTCTGGTTTGTGGAAATTGTCCTTGCCGTCCATAAATTCTACAGCCCAGATGTCCATCCTGCACAACACGTTTCTCTCCCAGGCTTTGTTCATGGAAGCGCATCAGGGTTTGTTTATCAAAACCTACACTTTTCAATAATTTTCCCAAGCTGTCTTTCTACAAAAGACGCTTACGACAACTTTGCTAAACGCTGGCTAAGAGTAATTTAAGAATAACGCACTATTTATTATTAACATACATACTTGGTCATGATTAAGTAAAACAATCCAGAAGTCAGTTAATTTAAACCATTAACTGAAATCGTTACGAGGCTGTCTCGCTCGCACCGCTCGGGGCGCAGGAAAGCGCCCGCCCGCGTCACCTCGGGCCGTGTCGGGCCCGCCCGCGCAGGCGCGGAGCTGCGGG
>VZTZ01013233.1:13466-44098 GCA_013400955.1 Drymodes brunneopygia | reverse complement strand
GAGGGGACACTCGGGGGCCCGGGCCGGGGGACAGGACAGCTCTGAGGGGACACTCGAGGGCCCGGCCCGGGGGACACGGCAGTAGGGCTGAGATGGGCTGAGCTGGGCAGGACCAACCGCCCGAGGGCTTGAGACCGACTGTTGCCGCTGTAACGGGAGAATTTGAAGGAGTGTGTCTCACTGTTTGTGGTTTGTTGTTTTTTTGTTTTGTTTTTTACTAGGAAAAAATTGAAAAGCACGTCGAAATATATTTATCAGACGCTGTTTTTGAATGGGGAGAACAGTGATATCAAAATTTGTGCCCTGGGAGAGGAGTGGAACTTGCACAAGATTTATTTATGTCAGGTAAGTGGCTCCTTTCTAACTCCCAGTAGGAACTGTGTTTTTAATAAAAGGATGTCTGGGAACTGTGAAGTATGACTGGAGATCTTTTTTTTCCCCTTTAGGACTTACACTCTTTTTGTAGATGCAGGCAGTTAACCAGCTCCTGTTGGCAAGCAGAGCTGTAGCTTCATGTTTGAAAAAATTCTTTGCTTCTCTCCCTTACTGTTCAATTTTTAAATTTTGTTTAATTTATTTTATTCTTAATCTTGGTGCATCCTCTGTGAAAACAGTCCTGACAGTTGTCTTTGATGTCCTGAGAACGTGTTCTTGTGTGCTGAACAAGTGGCTGCTGTGATGTGAATATTCTTGCAAAGCAAAGGAGGCGCTTCCAGAAGGGATTTGTAAAGCCTCTGGTGCCCCAGCTCAGTTTTGCTGACTTTTCAACTGGTGTGCAGGGACCTGCAGGGAAGTGGCTGGTGCTGGGTCTCTGTAGCTGTTGTGTGATTGTCACAAGCCTCCACAGAAGGATTCCTTGCAGCTTCCCTGCTGCTGCAGGAGGAGCGTTTGCTCAGGAACTCTAAAAAGGAATAAACCTTAGCGTGTACATCCAGAAAAGATGCTGTTTCCACAAACATTTTCTGTTGGGCTTGTGCTCAGGTGGAGTCCTTTGTGTCTGTGTTTTGGGAGTGCCCAGGTGCTGTTGGCTTCACTGTCTGTTCTGTGTCACTCCTGCTGTGGCAGAAGAGGGGAGCAGCCGTGGCTGTGTTGTGAAACACCAAACTCCTTGTGCCCGTGGCTTTCAGGGGTCTGGCATGGCAGGGGTTGATGTGAAGCCTTCAGGTGCTGTACCTGGACAGGAGGACACTTGTGTGTCAGCTGCAGGGGCTGTGACACGGTGGCACTGCGAGGTGCTCAGCACGTGGCTGGAGTTTCTCAGGTGCAACAAGTGACAGGAAGAGCAAATTGTGGATTTTTTTTGTGGCTGTTGCTGTGTCAGTGCCAGAATTCCAGAACAGCTTCAGATCTGAGAAATAGGGAATTTCTTTTTCCTGATGCTGTGAGAAAAATGATAAATCCTCACGAAACTGGGGAGTTGATCTCTGTGGCAAAGCTGAGGCAGCCTCGTGAGGAGGACAAAGATGAGTGAGGTCCTGGGTTTGACAGGAGCATGTTGTGTGTTTCAGAGTTAGGAATATGCTGAGGGTACAGAAATACTGACCTGATCAAATGAAATCAGAATTGGGGTTTGTGTTACTTGCTGCCCTGAGCTGAAATGCTGAGGGAAGAGGTCAGGGAATGTGGTGCTGTACAAATAGACTTTATTTTTTTGATCTCTCAGGTAAACTTCATTGATAGCATCTCATAATGGGCACATCTGCTGCTGGGAAGGAAAATCAGGAACCCTAGTAGAGCATTATCTTTCCCTTCATTTGGATGGAAACCTCAAATTCTAGTTTTATGTGCTTTTCACTTAATAATAAAAGGTATATTTCCATAAATGGTGTGTGTGTCTGTGTCCTTGGTATGAGGCTACAGCCTTGTACAGTAATTTGTGTCTTGCATGCTTTTTTTTTTTTTCCCAGTCCCCAAACTGGCATTCCCTAATGCCTGCAGGATTTATTGTTTGCCAGTAACCTTAAGGACTTAGTTCTTGGACTAATTCTGTCCCTACTGATGATGTGGATTGTGGGAAAAGAGCTTGTGTGGCTTTTCTGGCCTTTTCAAACTCTTTCCTTACTCTGGTTACACACACGTAGCCCAAATTTTCCTGTAGGCATTTTGAGTGTCAGAAACAGCAACTACAGTTGGCCCCGTGAGTCTGTCAGAATGTTTTAGCTTGTAAAAGTTCCCTTAATATATTTTGTTCTGCATAAAGGTAAATATTAACCATGTTTGGTTTCATGTGCTGCTTTTGACAGTTTTAACTGGGATGAAATCTCTTAGCAGAGTTCTTTTTCTCTCTTCCCTCGTACAGTCAGGCTACTTTTCCAGTATGTTCAGTGGCTCTTGGAAAGAATCCAGCATGAATGTCATAGAATTGGAGATTCCTGATCAAAATATTGATGTAGAAGGTAAGTGGGAGCCTTCCATTTTAACAAAAACCTGAAGGGAGAGGCTAAGTGAAACCTCATGATGCTCAGAGATGGCTCGTGGGGTTCACCTTCTTTTTGTGCAGTTTTACAGCTCCAGGGGGTGCTGAAGAGTTTGTTTAAATCGTGGAATCTCAGTAATGGATTGGTTACTGCCCCATGTTGTGTTTTCTGTCTGGTCAGCTGCTCTAGATAAAGAGCCAGCACTGAGACCATAGAGGTGTGCACTGAAGGGGTTTGGTTGTATTTGAGGACTCTCTAACACTCCATATTCTGTCTCTGTTTGACTCCTGTACCATCTGCAGCCCTGCAGGTGGCTTTTGGCTCACTCTGTGGTGTGCTGTGAAGGGGTTTGGTTGTATTTAAGGACTCTCTAACACCCCGTGTTCTGTCTCTGTTTGACTCCTGTTCCCTTCCCAGCCCTGCAGGTGGCTTTTGGCTCTCTCTACAGAGATGATGTTCTGATCAACCCCAGCCGTGTGGTCGCCCTGCTGGCAGCAGCCTGCATGCTGCAGCTCGTAAGTCAGTGTGGTGGAAATGCCACTGTTTCTGTCTTTACCTGAAAGGAAACACAGCAGTTCACAATATCCTGGCCTACATGGCCTTTTCACCCAGAGGAATGAATCAGCTTTTCAGGCTAAGTGGGGAAAAAGCCAAACACAATGCAGTAGGTTTATTGAAAAATGCTGTGACTAAGATTGAGGTGTGAGATTAAGTGATTTGAGAGTGATATCTAAAAGTAGATTAAATAGGTTTTGGAGCTCACTTGCACTGCCCTGAAGGCATTCAGTGCACTTTTCTTTCGTGGGAAATATTCTTAAGGAATATCTGTGTTTCTGAGGAGTGATGGTTCAAATGTTTTGAACATCATAGCACCAATCACTCAGCCTGTGGGCCTTTGGGGATGGCTCAGGCATGAAAATCTGTATGAACAGCACAGGGTCTGACATTTCCTGTTGGGAAATGAGCACTCAGAACGTTTGTGTGTTTTTTTCCTTCCTGCAGGATGGCTTAATCCAGCAATGTGGTGAAACAATGAAGGAAACCATCACTGCCCAAACCGTGTGTGGTTATTATAATTCTGCAGGGATGTATGGGCTGGACTCCGTGAAGAAAAAGTAAGAATTACTGTCTCCAAGCTGCTTTGGACATTGCCAATTAACAGTGAATTTACACCCAGTACCATAATGACCAGGTTAACTGTTTTATTATTTTTTTTAGAATAGAATAATAGAACATCAAGGTTGGAAGAGACCTATAAGATCATCCAGTCCAACCACCCACCCAGCACTACCACTGAAACCACTAAACCACATAATCCAGAGCCAGATCAGACACCTCCAGGGGTGGCAATTCCACCACATTCCTGGGCAATCTATTCCAATGCCTCACCACCCAAACGGGGAAAAAATGTCAGATACCTAATCTGTATTGATTGGATCTGTCCAGATCCCTCTGCAGAACCCTCCTGCCCTCCGGCAGATCCACAATCCCACCCAGCTTAGTGTTGTCTGCAAATGCACTGAGGGAGCAGCTGTTGGCATAGAGAAGAAGCAAGCAGAGGTCCTAACTCCTTGCTTTCCATGCAGGTGCCTTGAGTGGCTCTTGAACAATCTGATGACTCACCAGAGTGTTGGACTCTTCAAGGAACTCAGGTACTGGGGCTGCACTTCCCTTGCAGGGATGAAGGACATTCCCTGCCAAGTCTGGAGCTCACTGCAGATCACTTTCTGATCTTCTGTTGGTTGCCTGTTTCCTACCTCCCCTTCTTCTTTTTCTCTTTTCTGTCTCACTGACCTGTTAGGATTGATTTTTTCCAGCATAAACCTCATGAAGCAGCTGATCAGCTCCTCCAACCTGTTTGTGCTGCAGGTGGAAATGGATGTGTACACTGCTCTCAAAAAGGTACTTGCCTGGGGCTTGACATGGGAACCTTTGTGGGATTGACTGAAAGTATTTAATGGAATGGCAGGACTTTTATAGAAACAAATGCACTGTGGAAATGTTTCTTATTAACATGCAGATTACTTCTCTGAAATCTTCAACTGATTCACTAGAATTTATTTGTTTTGCCCAGTGGATGTTCCTTCAGCTGGTGCCTTCTTGGAATGGGTCTTTCAAGCAGGTGTTAACTGAAGCTGATGCCTGGTTTGCCGAGCGCAGGAGAGGTAGGGGGAGCTGGCCTGGCCTTGCTTTGGGGTTTGAATGCGAGTCATTTCTTAAATGACTTGCAAAAAGTGACTTGCCTGCCCATAATGACTTTCTCTAATCAATAAGTACAAACTCCAGTATAACTCTCTGCTGTGTGTTGCAGAGTTTGGGGGCGACGTTGCCTTCCTGGAGTCGGCGCAGGGGAGCGCGTTCCTGCCCGTGTTCGCTCACCTGAGGCTGCAGTACATCATCAGTGACCTGGCCTCAGCCAGGATCGTGGAGAGAGATGCCCTGCTGCCCTCAGGTGAGTGCTGAGCACAGATCAGACCTCACCTCCATTCCTGGCTTCAGTCTCTTCACCCCAAGAGAGACAGGGAGGTGCAGGAGCGTGTCCCAACAGGGACAGAGCTGGGGAAGGGTCTGGAGCATGAATCTGATGAGCAGCTGAGGGAGCTGCAGTAGAGAAGGCTCAGGGGGAATCTTCTCACTCCCTACAGCTCCTGACAGGAGGGGGCAGCCAGGGAGGGTCAGGCTCTGCTCCCAGGGAACAGGGACAGGACAAGAAGAAGCAGTCTCAGGGGAGGTTCGGGTTGGATATTGGGAAAATTCATTCCATCGTGGAATGGGACTTTCCCAGCCCAAAGTGTTCCATGATTCTTCTCAGCTGATCACGTTCTGTGTGCCTTCCCCAACCTGTCCTGCCCAAGAGTGATTGGGAAGATCTTGTCTTGCTGCTCACAAGTTTATCTCCAGCATCTGGTTTGTGGTTGAAGGTTCAGCAGAAGCTGAGTATGAAAATTACTGGGATAAAAGCCTGCAAAGGCACCCGTGTAGATGTCATCACCATGTGATGATCCTGCTCATTAGTCAGTTTGTCAAAATGCTCTACAATAAATACATAGTACTTTATCAATGTTTAAATGGTCCCAGGGGCCCACATAAGCAGAAAATACTTTCCCTTTTGGGAGAGTAAAACTTACTGAGACTCAACTGTTTTCTAGCCATTACTTTCTAAAAGAGCTGGATAGGTTTTGATAGGATTTTGAATATGTTGCAGGAAAAGGGGACATAAAGGGGGCTGGGTGGCACTGTGGTGCAGGGAGAGGGGACACAGACAGCTGGGTGGCACTGTGGTGCAGAGAGAGGGGACACAGACAGCTGGGTGGCACTGTGGTGCAGGGAGAGGGGACACAGCTGGGTGGCACTGTGGTGCAGGGAGAGGGGACACAGGGCCACGTGCTCTGAGCAGGAGGAGGATCTGCCTGCAGGCAGGTGCTGTCAGAGTCTGGTACTTGTTTGCCCTTGTAATCTGTTCATGCCAGGGTGCAGCCACAAGCTGTGTTAAGATCAGAACTTTTGCTCTTCATTTACGAGGAGGTTGAGATAAATCCTGGGCTGCACTTTGGAACGGGCTTTTGGCTGCCAGCATTCAGTGTTTGAGGGGATGCTTCATACCTGAGAGTGCAGACAGGGCCATTGCTGGGTAGTTTGTGTTCTGCTGGAAGCCCTTCAGATTATTCCACATGAAATTATTCTCAAAGAGGTAGAGAAGCAAATCACACTGAGTAGTTGAAAGTGGTTTTATTTATTGCTTATTTATTTGTTTTTATACTCTGTGTGTGTAGGGCCTGCAGGGGAAAATTGAAATTCTGTGTTAGGAGTTCCCAGCAGTGTGGTCTTTATGCAGAAAAGGTGCAGGAGTACACAATGTGTCTGTGTGAACACAGTGTTCTGTTTTATTTGGTGGCTTGTGAACATTTCCTCAGCTGTGCTTTCCCTCTTCATAAATCAGCAGATGAACTGCAGCTGAAGTGTGAGGCAGGAAATAGAGACATGCACATACAAAAATAGAGAAGATGCTCTCCCTCCTGATAGTTCTTTCCTTCCCTTCTATCACATCCATTCTCTGTTCCTTACATGTGTAGGTTTCCTTAAAAGATTTTTTATTTTCTGTTGTACTTTGGTTAATTCCCAGTTTGCTCCTAGCACAGTCTGCACTTCCATTCTACAGTCAGTGGGACAAAGGCTGGTTTTAAGTTTTCCATCCATGATCTGGCTTCTCCTCCCTTCTGTCACATTCATCAGCTTCCTGGTTTGTTTCTGGTGGCTCTCCCTGTTCCTCTCACCCAGCCCATTTCCCAGAGCTGGTTCTCAGAGGTGACCTTGTCCCCATTGCCCCATCTGTTATCTTGGCTAAGAACTCCTTACACCCCGTGCTTTTGGGATCCCTTTTGTGTAACCACCTGACAAACTGTTGAGTTTTGTTCTGTTTTATCTCTCAGTTGCAACATTAAATTAACACAGCCAATAAAATCTTTGTGTGTTCTCCAAGGAAGACATGATTTATGTTTATTCCTAGCAGGATACAATTTCTGTTTGTCTTACCATGTTTGTGTTAAGTCACTGTTTTCTTTTATCCCTTGGTTGGGTTTGCTGCCTCTGTAACTTACGTAGGATTCTGCTGGGGATTCAGAAAACAGCACCTTCTCCCAAGAGCTTGGTAACGAGCCCCTTGGCTGAGCAGAGCTTGGTGTGCTGAGAAAATGCCTGGAGCTGCATCACTTGTGGCAGCAGTGGGTGTTTGAGGAGATGAACACAGCCTGTTAGCTGTGGATGTTTATCCTTTCCCCTCTGGCTGAGGCTGGGAGCTGGAGAGCACAGGGAGTTTTCAGGGGTGGGTTGCATAGACTGTCCAGTTCATAAGTGTAACTTTTTTGTCATTTCCATGTAATTTTATTTCTCAATTTCGAATGTATATGACAATCCCCATTCCCAGCTCCAATGACAACACCAAGCTTTTCTTTTTTTTTTTTAATTTTAGAATGGCTGTCCTCTGTTTACAAACAGCAGTGGTTTGCCATGCTCAGAGCAGAACAAGACAATGATATTGGGTAGGTATATTACAGGCTTTCCTTTATTTCTTTTTTAAATTAAAAACCTTCCTGTCATAGAAATTCTGACAGGAATTATTTTGAAGTTTACATTAAAAGAAGGGGGAAGCACACTTCACTTTTGGGGGGGGAAGCATACTTCAGTGCTTTTAAACTCTTGATCTCTCTGGAGCTCTCTGTTCCCTTGGGCTGGCTGGTCTCCCATCCCTCAACCAGAACTCTGGAAAACTGGTCTAATGGGACCAGAGGGAAATGCTGTGTGGGGACACAGGTTCTGTGTTTTTCTTTATGTCAGTTAATGCTTCTCACTAGTATTTTGCCTAGAAATCTGTGTTGAGGCTGTGAAAGGATAATTTCTGAGCCTTCCATTTTAAGGACACTTTGGCCATTCCTTCCTTCTGCTCTGGCAGTGAGCCAGGTCCCCGATTTAACACCAACACTGTGGCAAAATGTAGCTGGGGGAGTTGATCCTGCCTTTGTCTTCTCTCCTCGTTGCTGAAGTGCTTTGTGGAGAGAAAATGCCAAGTCAGGCATGAGGAATGCCTGTTACCTCCCCAAACCCAGCAGGCTGACTTGCTCCTTTGTCCCCTCGCCGTGTCACCCCATGGGTGCCATTGTGGACAGGGACGTGTTGGGTTGTAACAGGAGCTTCAAAAAAGCCCCAAACTCTGGCCTGAAGAATACCCAAGATCTTTAAAAGTCGTTCTCTTAGGTAGCAGCCCTTTAGGAAACAGTGAAGTACAGAACTGTCACTCTCATATTCAGCTCCTGAAGATGAATTTTGGGTGGCCATGGCTTGTTTCTGATGCTGTTTTTGGGGAAGGCTTTTGCAGTGCTGCTGTGGTTGTATCTGAGAGCAGGCAGATGGGGAACGTTGATAGGGAAGTGAATTATCAGAATTCTGATATGAGATAAGACCCTGTATGTGCTAATTTTGATGTGCTTCAGTAGTTCAGTGCAGTGGGAGCATGTGAATTGTCAGCCACTGGATACACATGCTTCTGCAAAAGTAGGTTCCCTCAGAGCTGCAGTGAGGATGATGGGGATCATCCAGCTTGGAAAAGAGCAACTTTCCTATTCAGCTACAGCTGAGGATTTCAGTGGCTCTTGGAATGGGCAGAGTATTTTTCCACGTTTTTCTTGTCTAGTTTTCTTTTTTGCGGCATGGCTTTTTTGCTTCTTTTAAGACAGTGAAAACCAAAAGTCTCAGCCTTAGAAGGGCACGCATGCAGCTGTTCCTTTGTGTTAGTGCAAATGTTTTGGCCATTTGACCAACGTGTAGCTGCAGGAAAAGAATTCAGGTTTTATAAGCCCATCGTTCATCCGGCTCTGCTTCTCTTCCTCTCACACCTACTGCCCGTGTCAGGATCAAACACATGTTTTCCCTCAGGGGTGAGGAAGCAGACTCAGGAATCAGAGCAAGACATGAATCTGACTCCTCTGAGCTGAAGTAAGGCTCTATTTCCATATCCCACCTGGTGCAGGGCATAATTGCACCTGCTTATTCTATCACTGCCAGCATGGAAATGGCACTGCTTAGAAACGTGTGGTGTGGTTTGTCATGGTACCTTCATAGAGAGGAGGAGAAGAAAATGTTTCCTTTCTTTTTTGAGTTTGCATTTAAAAGGATTAAACATCTTATTCGCTCTTCAGAATTGAAGAATTTTTAGTGTTAAAAGTGGAGTTTGTGGCTTTGAACTGTACCTGCTCAAGGTTTACTTGTCTTAAAGTGAATCACTGTTTTTTTAAATTAAACATGTGTTTTGTGGCAGAAGCCAGACAGATCTTTCAAGTCTGGGACTGGAATCACTTCTGCTCTTAGCAGTCTCTTTGGCAGTGTATAAGAAGTAAGCAGAATAACTCCATTGTTCACTGTGGCAGGTGGTGGAAGTGGTTAAAGCTGAAGTTCTGCATCATCTGAGGCTCCTCAGGGGATGGAGAGGGGGATGGTAATGTCAGTCTGAGCATTATGGACTAATGTTTGTGAAATTTGTCACTAATTAAACAGAAATAAATCCTTTATCACCATTACTGCATTTAGGTCAGGCACAGAACCAGTTCAGCTGGAAGATGTGGAAAAGCACCCGGGAGGTTCCTGGGTGAATTTGTTGAAGTGTGATGAACTTGTGTGCACAAGCCATTCATTGAACACTTCCCCTCCCAGGACTGGTTTTTATAGAAATGACAGAAAAGACCCAGGCTGAGTTTATAAAAGCTTTAGCTGTGAGTTGGTGTGGGGTGTGAGCAGTAGGAGAACAGATGCTGCATCTCCTCTGGCTTGGAGGGCACTGTTGGGTCTGGTGGGTTTGCAGTTTGACCTGCAGGGGTTGATGTCACTGGGATTAATAAAGTTCAGTGCCAGCCCTCAGCCTGGTGTAACTTGAACACTCCCTGGCAGGGGTGCTGGGTTATTGATGTCATGGTGTGTGAAGCACAGTGAGTAACACACTTCTGGAAAATCAAGACTGATCTCACTGGTGCTGGCTCTGCAGGGCTGTTCTACAGCAGGGGAGCTGTGGGCTGAAAGCAGCTGATGTTGGTGTGAAATGACACAACTGAGGGCTCAGAGCTCTGAGAGGCTCTAGCACTTCACGAGCACTGAGGGGAAGTGGTTTTTTTTAGCCAAGTTGTGTAACCAGCCCCTTGAGGAACCTCTCCCAGTGTCCCGTGGCTGCTGCTTCACAGCACTGCTGTTGTGCAGAGCCCTGCAGCTGCACCCCAGCACTTGTCTCTGGTTGTGCCTAAGAAGTCAGCCTGCTGTGTTTAAAAATCACTTGGGTTTTTACCAGGCTGGGAGAATGTATTTCATTGCAACAGCTATTATTTTGTTAACTGGAAAAGTGCTTTTGTAAAAGAAGTCCTGCCTAACTGAGGTGTCACAACCTGGTTTCTATTGCAGTTTTGTAGTGTAGGTGGATGTTTATGGGACAGTTTGGGATGGAAGAGACTCTGGGAGCTCAGCCAGTCACACCTCTGCTCAGAGAAGGGTCAGTTGTGGGTCCCTTCCAGCTCAGGGTATTCCCGGATTGTGTGATCAGACAAGCTTTCACTCCACTCTGTTCATCTTTCCCACATTACGGTATCATACAAAGCTGTGAAGTGTTCTAAAGATGCTGGTTTGGGTTTTTTTTCAGGCCTCAAGAAATCAATAAGGAGGAACTGGAAGGAAACAGCATGAGGTGTGGTCGCAAGCTGGCAAAGGACGGTGATGTAAGTGTGGCACGTGGCAAACTGCAGAGCTGGCATGGCTGGCACAGGTCAGGCATTTCCAAATCATGTAGGTCCTTGTTATCAAACTGCACCCAAAAGATGGCATGGAGAAAGATACCACTTTTTTCTCCCCAGAAGGATCGAAGCAGTTGTCTCTGCAAGGAGTAAGGAACTGCAAGACTGGGAATGCTGTTAGTTTTCATTTGACACTTGGAAAATCCAGGCAGTTAAATAGAGCTCTGATCATGGGTGTCTTTTTCTTTTTAGCTGGAAAGGGGTGTTCTCTAGATAAAATGGGGAACATTCAGAGCCAGGGCTTCTCTGTGTCTTTAGGTTGTGGAATAAGTGGAGAACATGATTTTTTCCCCCTGGAGTCACATAACCCAAGGCAGTTGACCCTGAGGAGTGCTTTGGGCATGGCTAGGGCTCACAGGTCAGCCCCATTACCCAGTGCTGAGCATTTGATACCCAGGGGATGTGCAGTGTGTTCTTGTCTGTCTGTCTGGGAGGCAGCTGACACTCAGCTGCTCTCACAGTCACCTGGTGAGGGTTGTTCCTTCCCAGTTCTGTTCCAGACAGATGCTGGCAGGAATCCTTGAACCCCCTACATGCAACCCAGAACCCCATTCCCAGGACTGACCCATCAGGGCTGATGTGGCCTTCCTGTCCGTGTCACAGCCCATCCTCAGGCTGCCTTCTCTGTGTCCCCTCTGTCCTGCAGTACTGCTGGCGCTGGACTGGCTTTAACTTTGGCCTGGACCTGCTGGTGACCTACACCAACCGCTACATCATCTTCAAGCGCAACACGCTGAACCAGCCGTGCAGCAGCTCTGTCAGCCTGCAGCCGCGCCGCAGCATCGCCTTCAGGTGCCAGCCCGGGGCTCGGGGGGTGCCTCAGTGCTGCCAGCCCTGCTTGGGTCACATTGTGCTGCCACCCAGTCAGTTACCTTAGCCTGTGTCCTTGGGAGAAGCTCCTTGTGCTGGAAAAATGCGGGAGGCTGAAGTGATTTCACTGTTGTGCCCCCAGGTTACGCCTGGCCTCGTTCGACAGCAGTGGGAAGATGGTCTGCAGCAGGACAACGGGCTATCAGATCCTCACCCTGGAGAAGGACCAGGTGTGTCTGTGGGCTTTGGGGCTGTTGGACTTGAATGGTGGAGTTCAAGGCATGAAAAAAATGCTGAGAAGTCACCAGTGCTCTTGAAGGGGAGTTGCTGTTCTTGTTGTCGCTGCTTATGTGGAATCTCAGGCATTCCTGTTAGAGGTAGTGGGTAATTAAGCTAATTTGTGAAGTGGATCTAGAGTAAGGTGGTGTGGGTTTCATTAGTGTTGATAATATGAAATTAGTTCCCATATTAGTGAAATTAGTGCCCATGGTGCTGCTCTCCCAGCCTTCTAGCAGTGCTGACATCACCCCTCTGCATAATCTGCCCATTATCAGACTCCTTATTTAGAGGCAAATTTGGAATTTGAAGACTCTCGTAAACTGAGGAGTTAAAAGAATGTCTACATGTTATTTAAGTGTTGGATTTATTACTCTATTAAATAAATTGATAAAAGACTTCAGAGAGGAGTGGAGTTTTCTTGGAGCAAGTGCCCTTTTCCACCCATTGCTGGCGGCAGGATTTAGTGAGGCATGTGTTGGACTTGTTAATCCAGTTTCTCAAATCCCAGCCAGCAGTGATACAAAGGTGGTGAGAACACAGAACACCTTTCCTTGTCAATGCCATCCTCACTGGAGGGTGAAGTTTCAGTTTTGAAGTTTCAATTGTTTTGCATGCTCACAAGGGTGAAGTTTCGATTTTGCTACCCCAAAACCAGTTCCTAAAGTGGAACCAAAAAATTGCCACCCACAAACTGAAATCTGCTTTCAAGTGTAAACTTTAGGGGGATGCCTGGGTGGTGAAATCTCTCAAACTGAAAACTGTCCCTGTCTCCCCAGTGTGTTGGAGGGGAAATCTGCTCCAGCATTTCCTGTGGTTGTTCCCTGTGCTGCAGAGGGCTGGGAGCTCTGGGGTGGGAGCTGTGGGCAGGCTGAGAATGTGTCAGTGTGACAAACCTGAGGTGAAGGTGAACTGTCTTTGCTTTATTTTTTATATTCTGATTTTAATCCATGGTCAGTAAGATGTACAGAATGGTAATTGTGTCAGTGTTGTGCTTTCTGTCCCCCCTCACCACACGAATGTCCCCTGTGTGCTCCAGGAGCAGATCGTGATGAATTTGGACAGCAGACTCCTGACCTTCCCCCTCTACGTCTGCTGCAACTTCCTGTACACATCCCCAGAGAAGAGGGCAGACAGCGAGGCCCAGCTGGATCATTTGGAAGCCTGACACCTGCCTGGGCTCCGTGGCAGCCCCTGTCCCACCCTGGGGGCTGCTCCAAAGACAAGCAGCCCTTACACTGTAGCAACAGCCCTGGCCTTAGTGCTCTCCTATGCAGCTCTGACAAGATCAGACTTTAGGTAGGCCAAAACCAGTTACCCTTTTAAAAATTTTTTTATTTTATTTCTCTTCTGCATTGTCAGGCAGTAGCCATTCCATATTTTAGAAGTGTTACACTTGGGCTTTTCTGGGTGAAAACTGAGCCAAATTGGAACTAGGGAATTTGTGTGGATCACAACTTAGCAAATCACCTGTTGGACTCTGAGCACACATCGTAGGTTGTGTGAGTTTTTTTAGTGTGGCTTTTGGTTGTATAATTTCTTGGGTTTTTTTATAACTGATCTGTAAATACCAGATCCATATTTTGCTTTTTTTTCCTGGTCCTTTTCCATTAGGGCCAAATAATCTGTGTAAATGTGGTCTCTCAACTTTATTTAAATGCACAGCCTTTCCACCTGCTGGGCTTAAGCCTTTTTTGCAGCTCACACACACACATTTCATTCTTGGTCTTGTTCTAATACTGCAGCCAATAATTCTCTGTCTTTTAGCAGGTTAATATACTAATAAGGAAGTTCTTAAGTGAATTATTTTTCCATGTACAGCAAATACTCCAACGTCCTCACCATCATTTGCATCCTGTCAGCAGCAGCTCTCAGCTGGAGTTCTGCTGAGTGCTGACTCTACTCACACAAACCAAACACCAGTTTTTAATCATTTTCTGTGGCTTGTTTTAGCTGTTGCCTTGGGAATACATCCCATGTTAGCTCAGGAACTTGTGACTTTTGAGTGCCTTTAAGAGTTGTATGTGTAACACCAACTTCACATCAGTTCAGCAAGGTCACAGGATCCAAAGGCAGAGCTGGGAACAAGGGATTCCTCTCCACCTGGTTTGATGGATGAGTTGTGTCATGGTACACTCTGTTCAATCTTTGTTGGATTTATGTTTGTCTCTTACAATTCTGAATTCTTACAGCAGGATTTTTTGATTCAAACTGGGAATTTTTGCCTCGTTAGCCTATTTTTTTAATGTCAGAAAAATATAAAACCATTTGTACTTTATAACAAGGATAAAAAAGTGTTGGGCAAGATCGAAACACATGGCAACTTGTCAATAAATGATTTCAAGTGGAATACTTGCCCATGTCTGTCCTTTCCTGCTGGGAATAGCGTTTTGTGTTGAATTCACCCTGTGGATTGAGCACCTCAGTGTGATCTTGTGTTGTGTCACAGCTTTGGCAGCAGAGAGCAGAAGTGTTTTCAGGTGTTCAGCTGCTACAGCATCGAATTTATTTATTGAATTAATTGTATGTAGATACTTAACTCTAGTTTCAATTAGAAGTACCAACTCCTTGAAGTTGAGTCAGTGGAAAGCACCAGGCTGCTGGTTAATGGCAGAGGGAGCAGGTGCCTCAAACCCAGGGGTTTTTAGCAGCACGTTGAAATCTGAGCTGGGGGTGGGTTGAGCTGTGCAGGGCCAGGGCCTGGTCCTGCTCTGCCCTCTGGACATGGGGCCCCCCTGCTGGGACCCACCCAGTGTCACCAGGGTGTGGGATGTGGAGCAGGGAACTCATCTGGGTGTTTTTTCCCAGGCAACAACCCCATCCCTCAATCCCTGGGTGTCCTGGGTCTCCCTGTGCCCTCCCTCAGGGCAAGGGAACAACCCCCTGTCCCAGCTGGGTCCCTCTGCCCAGGGGCCAGGATCAGGGATTTGGGATGGGGTGGGCACAGGAGCCCAAACACACGACACTGAGCCCAGCAATGGATGGTGGTTGTTTTTCTCTGTTTATTGTCACTGACTAGGAGCAGCAGTGGTGGCCGAGGGGAGCTGGGCAGTACAACACCACACTCAGGAAAACGGTATGAAAAGTACAAAAATAAGGAAGCCTATATATAATATCATTGCAGTCAATTGCTAAAAATAAATATTGTAAACACGAAAGAACAACATCAGGTGAATCTACAGCACTCGTTTCTGCCAGCAGCCACACAGTCTTTGGCTTTATGACTCCCCTGCCCGCACGGAGCCAGCGCCCACATCAAGATGCATTTTCTTTGCTCCAGGCCAGGAAGATTTCAGACTGGTCAGGGATGTTACAAGGGAAAGAACTTCCCTCTCTCCAAATCACCTTGAGAACAGGAATTGCCTCTTTTTGCCTTCAGCGCCCATTTTTCTATCTGAGCAAGCAAATGATCTGCCCAAAGCAGGCATTTTCCTTATCTGGAGGGGAGGGGACTGGGGCGAGTTTGTTTTGTCGTTACCTTGTACTTCCTTGCACGGTGCATTTCACCACCACTTTACACCTCTCCCCTCCCATGCACTTGGACCTTTCACCCCCTTATCTCTTGGGCAGCCAGATGGCTTTGGATTGCCTGATAAGGGAGGGCAGGCACGAGTTATCTCTGGTCAAACCACCCAGGCTGCTGCCAGGGCAGAGATCTGTGCCCTACTGATATTCCCATACCAGCTGAGCACCAGCTTCTCCCTCCTGCCCTTGGACTCCAGGAAGGGAAGAGGCAAATTCTGCTTGCAAGGCTCAGTAATTTGCTGATTATGTTTATATATATCTACATATACATTAAAAACTCAATAAAATCCTGTCCAAAGTACCAACGAGGAGAGATTTTCCAGGGAGGGAAGGCCAGAGACTCTGTTCCCTGCTGCCTGCGTGGCCAGAGAACATCCCAGAACCTCGGGACAGCAAAGAAAATGCATCCAAAGGGGAACAACCAAGCAAAACAAAACCATCCTAAATCCACAAAGCAGCGCTTCTTGCTGCAGGGAAGACACAGACTGGGCAGGTCAGGCTGAGCAGTCTGTCCATCTGTCCCTACAGGTAATCATTTGATCTTCCCTTCATATCAGTAATTAGGATTTAATCTTCCCTTCTTCATTTTAAACACATTCACAGAACATCCCATGGCGACGTTTCGGCGCGAGGTTCCGGTCCCAGCCGTCCCTGCACATCAGACTGTCCATCCAGCACCTGCAGTGCTCGTCCCCCTGGGGACCTCAGGGAGCACAAACTGCTCCAGGTGTTCCCCAGAGCCCTCCCTGCAGCCCCGGGGAGGGCACCCTCAGGTAACACGGGTGTCTTGTAACTCTTCAAGTACTGCTCTTAACTGGGACCATCCCAGCCCCTGCTCCATTCTGGGTCTGAACAAAAGCTTTCCAACATTACAGGAGCCTCAGGTATCCAGGTGGGCATCCAGGTGTGTATTCCTCTGACCAAGCCCAGCCAAAAATCCACCACCACCCTGTGAGCTCAGGGTGCTCCTTCCTCACCCCTCTGGAGCTACAGCCCCTCCTTCACTCCAGCCAGGTGAGGGGACTGTGGTGACCCTGCTCCAGCTTCCCAATTTCCCTCTCACCCTGTCAGTCCCCTGCTCCAACAGAGCCTGAATCAAAAGCAGGGCTGCTCAGATCCCAATCCTTCCCATTCTGCCCCCAAGACTACTGTTGTATAAGATTTCACTCACTAACTGATGAAAACACTATGGATTTCAAAAGGGGTACAGCTGGCTAAGAATAAAAACAGCCACTATGGAACTCTGCACAGTGCAGCAGCTAAAATATTTCTGTTTCGATTTTTCAGTAGGCAAAATGCTGGTTTTCTGAGGAAAAAAAATCACACAAAACTGCTTGGTACCAGATTAGAGGATTTCTGCATCATCCTTCAAAGATTTATTTGACAGCTCTAAAACTTCCACTAAACTTGGTTTCTCACATCATTTCTAAACACAGGTTTTATTTGTTATAATTGTCTTGAGGCTTATAAAAAAATAAGCATTTAAAATGCCCAAAAGAGTAATTTTGCTTTAAAATTGTGCTACTGAACTTGACCCCCAACACAGAAGAGAGACTTTTGGTAATGAAGTTACCCCAAGCAGTATAAAAATATACATAAAAATAGACAAAAACTCTATCCTCCAATCTGAAGGGCTGTTTGTGGGGATTATTAGTTATTATGATTTTTTTTGTACATCACTAGAATTTCATTAACTTCTACTAAATATTTACAGAAACCTCCCCCACCCTCTGTCTGCCTCTGCTCACTGAGGCAGAGACCTGCAGCTTTTAGTTCATCCAGGGTTTTCTGTTGGCAAGAATCGATCTCTGCATTTGGCCATGGCACACGAGTGGTGCTGTGGACACTGAGTGTCCCTGGGGACGCTCTTGGCAGCCCTGAGGATGCCACACGGGGGTGAAGTGACACCAGCTGCTGTCACCTCCCCAGGATGAGCTCGGCTTGGCCGCTGCCAGCGCTTGAGCAGGACGGTGACGTGAGGTCGAGAGCCCTGCAGGGCCCTGGGTTGTGTCATCCACCCATGGATGTGACCTTCCAGAGCCCAGCTGGGGAGGGCAGGGGACAAAATAAAACGTCTCCTAAGGTTAAACCCAGCCTAAACCCGCCAGCATCACCGCAGGGCCCTGCTGCTCCTGCACGCCGCCTCCCTGGCTTTCTGCTTTCCCTTTTGTCCTGGTGATAAAGTCAGAATGCCCAAACCTCTTGTACAACCGTCCTCAGGAATTTGGGTCTCTTTCTCCAGTCTACTCCAAGAAAACTTTAAATTAAAAAAAAAAATTACACAACTAAAGAAAAAAAAAATANCCCCCCCCCCCGAGACTATGTACATAAAAAGACATCAGATCTCTTAAAACATAAATATACAGTGTATAAATCCAGGTGCCACCTAAAGGCTGCAGCCGCAGAACTATTTCACAGACACAAAGCAAACCAGACTCTCCACGCCAAGGGCAGGCACAGGGCCACGAGCTCGGGGCTTGGCAGGGGAGGCAGCAGCTCCCTGTGCCCACACATGCACGGGGAAGGGGCAGTGGTGCCCAGGGGTGAAACACGATCCTACCTACACGCCACGTTCCTACTCACTACTCAGGGTGCGGGTGGGAGGTCAGGAAATGGGATTAGACCCTGAGTCCCCAATTATTTCCAGGCACGTGCTCTGCTGGAGCTGGCTGAGGGAGCCCTCCAGCCTGGCCCCAGCAGGTTCTCTAGTATTGCTCACCAAGGGAGATACGCGGTATCTCCAGTGCAGCCGCCGCCACGCCGGTGGAACTCTGCACCCTGTGCTTTAAGAGTTACCATGACTTTCATGGAAATAATACAGCCTTGATCAGGGTAAAAGACTAGTGGAGG
Organism: Drymodes brunneopygia; assembly: GCA_013400955.1. NCBI lineage: Eukaryota > Metazoa > Chordata > Aves > Passeriformes > Petroicidae > Drymodes > Drymodes brunneopygia. The sequence goes on along the minus strand of VZTZ01013233.1, from coordinate 25,896 downwards.
TCTTTAGCCCAATCTTAAGAGGTTTGCTTCTACAGCACGGACAGCTACGACTCCGACATACATAAATAGGTACTGTTAAAGTGACAATGCAGTGTCTCAATTTTCCCTACTGCTGTTAGGGGAGGGCCAGTGGTTCGGAGTGGTGGGAGAAGAGCTGGGGTGTGACAGAGGCTGCGGGTGGGACAGCTCCAGCTCCACCTGGGAATGCAGGGAGAAGCCAAAAGACACTGTGAGCTTTACTCGACAGGCGCTTTTATGGCATGCAAGGAAACTCCTACGACAACACTTTGTACAGAGCCCACGGCGTCTCCAGTCCCGCCGTGGTGCCTCGGAGAACAAGTAAAGCTACGAGTCTGCTTGGAGGGGAGGGGATGCGTGGGGGTGTGAGTGTGTGCAGAGAGAGGGAGGGATCGGGTGAGGAAACGTCCTGTTTTTGCTGAAACCAAGCTCTTGGGCAAACCTCCTTCCCTCTACCGCTGGCCGGCCTCGCGGATGCGGCAGGCCACGGCCGTGATGAGCGCGGCGCCTTTGCCGCTGCCGTCCTCCGACTGCAGGAAGGTCACTTCACACTTGGGGGACAGCTGCTTCACTGTCTCGTGCATGACGGTGGAGAAGCTGCAGGGCAACGGGAGGGAGAGGTTCTGAATTAACCATGGGCCCTGGGGTGAAAGCGTCAGTCCCAACCCGTTCTCTGCCTCACACAGAGCCTCAAAGAGCCATGCAGACCCCGAGGAGAAGGAAGGATGGATGGATGGAGGGATGGATGGATGGATGGACAGAGGGATGGATGGATGGATGGGGGATGGATGGATGGGTGGATGGATGGATGGATGATGGAGGGATGGATGGATGGATGGAGGGATGGACTCTTGCTGGGCCTCAAGTTTGGGTCAGCAAGCTCCCAGCAGCCCTCAAGCCCCTGAAACACCTCAAATCCTCCCCCATTATCCCCTGATCCTTCCCCCAGGCCCCCGAACTGCCCAAGGCGGGCAGGTGCCCCCGCGCAGCCCCCTTGGAGCACAACCAGAGCCACTCACTGAGGGTGCAGCTTGTAGAGCGTCCCGTCCACGCCGACGGTGATTTTGAGGAAGTCCAGGCCGCGGTTCTCGCGGATCTTGTCCACCACGGCGGCCATGCCGGCGCCGCAGAGCTGGGCCGCGCGCCGCGCCACCACCGTGCACACCTCCTTCACGATGATGCTGTCGTCACACGTGGACTCCAGGCCCAGGTGCTGCAGGATGGAGCGCACCTGGAGCAGGGCCAGGCAGTCGCTGCGGAGGACACGGGGGCGGGCGGCGTTAGGGGATGGGGCAGCTGGGATGGGCGGCTTTCCCCGCCTGATCCACATCCTGCAGAGCCCAGGGACTCATGGCTTGGTGACACTGCCTGGGGGGACCCTACAAACCCCTTCACCCTCAGCTTTCAGACCTGGATGTGGCCTGGTGTCACATCCTAATCAGGGAGGCTATTTCAGGACAAAGCCATCGCAGTGTGAGACCCCATGGCCCCTCTCTGCCCAGGGCAGAGGATAAAGAGCCATCTGTGCTGCCAGCCCCAGACAGTCTCTCCACCCTGGCGCTGCCAGAGCCACGTGGGCTCTGCTGATTTATCTGTGTGGCCCCATCCTGCATCACCCTGGCTGCAGACCAAGCACGAGGAATTTCTCCTACCAGCCCTGGGGGCACTTCCCTCAGATTCCATCCCTGCTCTGGCTGGCAGCTGGTGCTCACTCGCCTGCTGGACCTCACCTCTCTATCTGGGACAGGAACTTGGTCTCAAAGATCCCTCTGGTCTTCAGCCTCTCCGAGATCCGTCCCCGGAAGAGCAGCCCTCTCTTGGTGAAGTCCATCAGGATGTTGCGGACAATTTCCCCCAGGTACATCCCGCTGATCATCTTCTCAAACCTGAGAAGGAGAGGACGAGGCTGGGCATCAGGACAGGAAGGGACACTGGGTCTGGATGGGGGTTCCAGCTCTGCCAGGTGCCTTCAGTACAATCCCTTCAGCAAGCCCAGCAGCGCAGCCCCCACCCACGGGCAGGGGACAAGGGACACATCGGTGTGTCCCAAAGCCAGGCTCTGCCCTGCTCATCACCCACCAAGGGGCTGGTGGGGCAGAACTGCTCCTGGACCCTCAGCCTCACTGGGGTCCCTTGCAGCCCCCCAAAGCCACCACCCACCTCTGCTTCCCAGGGTTGAGGGACAGCTCATCCACCGCCAGGTCGAACTCCGTCCGAATGTCATCGAGGCACCCGCTGTCCCCGAAGGCCCCCCACTCCATGTTGACACACATCCTGCCCTCGTCCCCTTCCACCAGCTCCACATTCCTCATCTCCTCCATGTAGCAGGCGTTGCTGCCCGTGCCTGCGGAGAGGAGTGGGGTCAGAGCCCTGGGACCCCTCCCAGGCCCCACGGGGCAGGTGTGGGACCACGGACCAGGAGCTCCGTGAGGAAGCCTCAGTTCTCACCAACAATCAGCCCAACTTCACAGTAAGGATCCTCGTAGCCACAGGTCATCATGGTGCCAACTGTGTCATTGACCACTGCCACCACGTCCAGGTCGAATTCCTGCAGAGGGATGGATTGCACGAGTCATTCCTGGAGGACTTGGAATTCCTGCTAAATCTGCTCCCATGGCTGGGAAAGGACCTGTCTGTCTGGTGAGTGTGGCAGTCACAGAGTCACAGCATCATGGAATGGTCTGGGTTGGAAGGGGTTTTGAAGCCCATCCTATGCTACCCCCTGTCATGGGCAGGGACCCCTTTCACTATCCCAGGCTGCTCCAAGCCCCATCCAAGCTGGCCTGGGACAGTTCAGGGATGGAGCAGCCACAGCTTCTCTGGGCACCCTGTGCCAGGGCCTCACCACCCTACAGGGAGGAATTCCTTCCTAACATCCAACCTAAATCTCTCCTCTTGTAGTTTAAAACTGTTCTCCCTCGTCCTCCAAGACCATCCACCTCCACAAATATGGAGACACCCAGGGACTTCCCACTGCCCCACCTCTCTGCAGGGAGGGCTCAGGCCTCAGACACCTCCAGCTGCCGAGGGGCTGGGTCAGCCCTGCCAGGAGCAGCCCCTGGGCAGGAGCTCGGGGTGGTCTGTGCCGAGGAAACGAGCCGGTGTCTCCTGAGCTCAGGGCCAGACAAGTCTGCTCCAGCCCTGGCCAGGAGCCAGCCCGTAGCTCCAGGGTCTGAAAATCCAACCTCAAGTGATGAGTAAGGGTGGCTGTGAAAATTCCAACACTCATTACCCTGAGCTCAGCCCAGTAATTTGTTTTACAGGCCAATTAATGATGCTAAAGAGAGTCAGGATGTGGGAGCAGCTGCCAGTTTCTCCCAGCCCCGTGGCTGCTCACCTCTCTCCTGTGAATGGCCTCCTTCAGCAGCCCCACCACATCCTCTCCCTCACAGCCCGTCGCCTTGAAACCTTTTGTCCACTTCAGGAGAATTCCCTGTTGTGGAAAAAACCCCCAGTGAGACCCCCCTCAATAGCAGGTGGGAGGGACGGCCAGGTACCAGTCAGGGATGCTGCCAGGAGGGCTGGGGTTACCTCATCCAGGTTGTTCTGCTGGCAAGGGAAGGAGAAGGTGAATCCGAGCGGGAGTGACACGCCCTTCATCCCCATGTACTCCAGGAAGTCAGAGATGCAGTGGACAATGTGGTCAAAGAGCTGGACGAGCAAAGCCAAGGGAAAAGTTACCACCACAGCCAGAACCCAAACTGCTGGGGATTCCAACCCATTCCCAGGCCTGCTGGAATGCTCAGATTGCTCCCAGGACTCTGAATGGAGCAGGAGGTGGCTCAGCTGCACTGTGGGAGGTGAGCAACCCCAAAAAGCTCAGTTTCACTCTCTTCCCCACCCACAGTGTGGCCAAATTCCTGCATTATCTCCACCTTGCAGGTCCCAGGAGGGTGGGGGCCAGCAGGGAGGTGACACAGGAATCCAGTCCCTCTGCAAGGGATCCCCACAGCCCTCTAGCCCAGTCTGCTGGAGATACTCCCAGTCCCCAAGCACTGCCTGGAGAGGTTTGCAAAACTCTGTGTCTCCAGAGCCGTCTCTCACTGCTTGTGTTGTGGTTTCCCTATGTGGGAAATGGGGATGATGCTTATCTGCCCTTGTGGAGTGTGTGGGATTCGGGGAGGTTCAGTCCTGTCTGGGAATAACACCATTTCTAACCTAAAAACCAGTCTCCATCTCCCCAAACTCCAGAGCCTCGGGCAGAACTCGCTGCTCCAAGGGCAGGAGAGCACCAGCCCTCCCCACTGCTGGTTTTGCTCCCTGGAAAGGCAAAACCAGCTCCATGCCCAGCCCAGCTCCAGCCACCCCAGGGAAGACGCCCCTTTCCCCTCTCTATTTGCCCATCCTGACCTCCTCTCCCGTGCCCTGCATGATCTCCACGGGGATGGAGTAGATCTTGTTGTGCATCTCCACCCCGCGCCGCATCCCGTTCCTGACGCGCACCAGCAGCACACGGAAGTTGGTTCCTCCCAGGTCCAGGGCGAGGAAATCTCCCTTTTCTGCAACCCAAGAGAGGATCATCAGGAGAAGTCCCAGCACGGGGCACCCAGGATGTGGCACAGAGCAGACACGGATCTGCCCTCTTCCAGGGAGAGGGATGGAAATGGAGACATGGCTGGGGATGGAGACTGGGGCTGCAGGTAGGAAGAGGATGGGGAGGTGCACAAGCTTCAAGCCAAGGTCAGGCACTCGCCCAAGCCACAGGCAGAACCAGGAGCACAACCCAGGATGAGGGTGGGGAGAATCCTGTGGCAGGATCTGTGCCCACACAGAGCCAGGCTTTGTGTTAAGTCAGGTGCAGAACGTCCCAGAGGCTCAGTGCTCTGCCCAGTATCGAACTGGAGGTTTGTGCCACCCCCACCACAAAGAGAAACCAGCCATAGCAAAGGATCCAGCCACTGCCAAGGATGGAGGACATGCACAGGCTCACACACAGGGGTTTTACACAGGACACATCACCTGTTCCATCGGGAGTGGAGCACACGTAGGTGGGCAGCATTTTCACCGTCGCCTCCGCGTGCGTCTCCTTGCCCAGCCCTTTCTCCATCTCTATCCTCATCCTCTCCTTCACCTCCAGCAGCTGCTCATGGCTCAGCTTGAGGGGCTCCAGGATCTTCTGGCGGGCCTTGTGCTGTGCAGCCAGCCTGTAGGCCACCGCTGTCACCATGGCCGCGCCTTTGCCGCTCCCGTCCTCCGAGCGGATGAAGCGAATCTCGCAGTCCGGCAGCAGCTTCCGCACGGTCTTGTGGAGCCGACGGGCAAAGCTGGGGAGGAGGAGGAAAGGGGACCCGAGTGTGACCCTCTGGGGACCCCCTGGCATCCAAACGAGGTGGCCGAGGGGATATTTGGAGGTGCTTCTCTTGTGCCAAGCTGTCCACGCTGCTGGCAGCACCAGATCCCTCTCTGTGTCCCTGTCCCCACCTGCCCCAGAACCCTCTCTGTGTCCCTGTCCCCCCCTTCCCCAGACTCACTGCGGGTGTTTCTTGTAGACAGAGCCGTCCACGCCCACGGTGGAGCGCAGCCTGTCCACGCCCTTGTTGTCCTTGATGCGGCGCAGCACCGCGGCCAGCGTGGCCCCGCACAGGCTGGCCGAGCGCGTGGACACGATCTGGCAGATGCGCAGCGTGGCCAGGCAGTCCTCGTGGGACGGCTCCAGCCCCAGCTTGCTCAGGATCTCGTGGGCTTTCTGCAGCCCTTCCTTCTCCCTGCAAGGACAAGAAGGGGTTCGTGCCTGGGAATCCAGTAAAGGTTGGGGTTTGCTCGGCGATGGTCCAAGGATGACAGGAGTCAGGCTGGGACCAGGAAACTCCCTGGATCCTACTTACTTCTCAATGGCAGAGACAAATCTGGTCTCAAAGTGGCCAGTGGTGAGCAGATCCGGCGTGAGCCTTCCCCCAAACAACAGCCCTTCCTTGGTCATCTTCACCAGGATGAGCCTGACCAGCTCCCCCATGTACATCCCACTGATCATCTTCTCAAACCTGCCCATGGGGAGGCATGAGATGGAATCAGGGAACGGTTTGGGTTTGGAAAAGCCCTCCAAGGTTATCAAGTCCAGCTGTTCCCCAGCTGTTCCTTGGCTGGTGCCAAGGCCACCACTAAACCACGTCCCCAAGTGCCACATCCACACAGCTGTTAGATCCCTCCAGAGACAATGACACCACCACTGCCCTGGGCAGCCTATGCCACTCCTGACCACCCTTTCAGAGCAGAAATCTTCCCTAATATCTAACTTAAACCTCTCCTATTTTACCATAAGTTCCCCCCTGAATCTCCTTTTCTCCAGGCTAAACAAAGTGTGTGTTTGGCTGTGTGTGCCACGAGGTGGCCACAGGCTAACCTGAAAACCCCTTGGCAGCCTCCCATCCCAAACAGAATCTAGGTAAGCTCTTCCCAGAGCAGTTTATCCCATCACTGAGGATATGAAGCCATGTGAACATGACCATCATTCTGCAAAGAGAACTGGTGGCCACCTGAAGGGGCTCAGTCAGTCTGCAGGGACCCCCCGATCACCCCCACGCCAGAGCATCCCTGTGGGGAATGGGAGATCTGTAGGAATGGGATGTGGACATTAGGTGAGGGTGTCTGCTGGGCTGCTGGGTGACTTTGCTGGCCAGGAAGGGAACAGGAATCAGCACAGTCACATGAGGGGCTCATGAGGGCAGCGGGTGGGGCGGACAGCCCTGCTTTGGGACACAGCCCCAGTTTGGGACACAGCCCCAGTTTGGGACACAGCCCCACTTTGGGACACAGCCCCAGTTTGGGACACAGCCCCAGTTTGGGACACAGCCCCAGTTTGGGACACAGCCCCACTTTGGGACACAGCCCCAGTTTGGGACACAGCCCCACTTTGGGACACAGCCCCAGTTTGGGACACAGCCCCACTTTGGGACACAGCCCCAGTTTGGGACACAGCCCCACTTTGGGACACAGCCCCAGTTTGGGACACAGCCCCACTTTGGGACACAGCCCCAGTTTGGGACACAGCCCCACTTTGGGACACAGCCCCAGTTTGGGACACAGCCCCACTTTGGGACACAGCCCCAGTTTGGGACACAGCCCCACTTTGGGACACAGCCCCAGTTTGGGACACAGCCCCACTTTGGGACACAGCCCCAGTTTGGGACACAGCCCCACTTTGGGACACAGCCCCAGTTTGGGACACAGCCCCACTTTGGGACACAGCCCCAGTTTGGGACACAGCCCCACTTTGGGACACAGCCCCAGTTTGGGACACAGCCCCACTTTGGGACACAGCCCCAGTTTGGGACACAGCCCCACTTTGGGACACAGCCCCAGTTTGGGACACAGCCCCAGTTTGGGACACAGCCCCAGTTCAGGACACAGCCCCAGTTTGGGGCACTGCCCCTCTCCGCACCAGTGGCAGAGGACACGGTGACCCAGTTAGCTGGGATGACCTCCCCAGTCCCAGTAAGGCCGGCGCTGTGGGAGGACAGACAATGCTGAGCAAACCACGAGCCTGAGCCCGAGCCAAGAATGTGCTCACAATTGTTTGCCAGGGTTGAGCGAGCCCATGTCGATCTCGCGGTCGAACTCGGTGCGGATGTCGTTGAGGACCCCGTCGTCACCAAAGGCCCCCCACTCCATGTTGATGCACATCCGACCCTCGTCCCCTTCCACCAGGTCAATGTGCCTCATCTCCTCCATGTAGCAGGCGTTGGTCCCGGTTCCTGGGCCAAGCACGGGGACAGGGTGAGCCAGGACTCTGCCTTCCCCTCATTCCCATTATTCTTCATTCCCATTATCCCTCATTTCCCTTTGGCCACAGCCCAACACTCCAAAGAAAGTGAAGAACTAAACAAACAAACATTGGACAATGCTGGTTTCCCAGCACTGATATTCCCCTCTCCTTTCTTCCCCAAGGCCTGCAAGAAGCAGGATCTCCCTCTGGTGAGATTCCTGGAGGGATGGACCCCAGCCCTTGCCCCTTGCTGCAGCTCACCAACAATGAGGCCAACTTCACAGTTGTGGTCATCGTAGCCACAGGTCATCATGGTCCCCACGGTGTCATTCACCACAGCCACGATGTCAATGTCAAAGTCCTGAGATGGTGGAAAGGAGAGAGAGTGACCCAACACAGACAAAACAGACTGAAACATCTCCACGGAGCCGAGGTCTCCTGTGCCAGGGACCCCTGTGTCCCCATGCCAGGGACCCCTGCGTCCCCATGCCAGGGACCCCTGTGTCCCCACGCCAGCCTCTTACCCCTCTTTTCTTGATGGACTTGCGCAGCAAGGACACCACGTCCCTGCCCTCCACGCTGCTGCACTTGAACCCCTTCGTCCAGTTCACGAGGATGCTCTGTGGGGGAACAGCAAGAGGGAAGCTTGGAGGTGACACCTGGCTCCTGGCACAAGGGCCATGTGACCCCGCAGGGGAGCCCCCCTCCCCGTTATCAGGTCCCCAGCTGCGCTATCAGCCACAGCTTCCGTGTCAGATAAAGTTTATGGCCACCAAATAACGTGTGAGCTGCTCTGGGAGCTGCTCGTTGCCTCCCTGGCAGGAGGAACATGGTTCCCATGACCAGGTTTGATTGAGCCCTGCAGCAAAACCTGTTCACGAGCCTAAGGAATGCTCCTTGACCCTTCCCTGAGGGGCTGGTTGCTCGATGTGCCTATGGAATGCTCCTTGACCCAGTCCTGTGGGGTGAGAGGCTCATTCTGCCTCTGGAATGCTCCCTGACCCTTCCCTGAGAGGTGGGGGGCTCGTCCCTGCGGGGTGGGGGCTCGCTGTACCTATGGAACGATCCCTGACCCCTCCCTGCAGGGTGGGGGGCTCGCAGTCCCCTGTGGCCAGGGGCACCCGGCCGTGGGCTGAGCTGAGCCCTGGGGGGAGGAAAAGGACTCAATTACATCTGAAATCTCCAACCCCGATGGCCACAGCCCCCTCAGGGAGGCAGACACCGCCCTGCCTTAGAGCTGGGGAAACTGAGGCACGGAGAGACGCAACCCGGGCGAGGTCACGGGGCAGAGACGCTTCCTCCTGCAGCTTCTGTATTTTAGACTTGCTGCCAGCCCCGTGTGTGCGGGAGGAAAGCGTTAATCCCTGCCCGGAGCTGCTCCCATCCAGCCGCGCTCTGCGGGAGGACGTGCCGGGGCTGCGGCGCTGCATGGAGCCCGTGCGAGGGTGAGATGAGGGCAAGGAGAGCGACAGCAGCATCGCGACAGGGACAGCAGCATCGCGACAGGGACAGCAGCATCGGGACAGGGACAGCAGCATCGGGACAGGCATCGGGACAGGGACAGCAGCATCGGGACAGGGGCAGCGGCATCGGGACAGGGACAGCAGGATCGNGACAGGGAGAGCGGCATCGGGACAGGGACAGCAGCATCGGGACAGGGACAGCGGCATCGGGACAGGGACAGCGGCATCGGGACAGGGACAGAGGCATCGGGACAGGGACAGCAGCATCGGGACAGGGACAGCAGAATCGCGACAGGGAGAGCGGCATCGGGGGGGCGAGAGCAGCATCGCGACAGAGAGAGCAGCATCGGGACAGGGAGAGCAGCATCGGGAGGGCGAGAGCAGCACCGTGCGAGGAGCAGCCCCGCCCGCCCCAGCGAGGCCGGGTGGGTGCGGCGGAGGCGGCGGGGCCCTGGTGCCTCGCCGGGCTCGGGGCTGTTCGGTCTCCCGGCGAGGTCACGGCTCCCGCTGCGGAGCTGAGAGTGACAGCGACAGCGACAATGACAGCCATCGGTGCCCGGGGCTGGCGGAGGGGGACAGGGGAGCGGCTGCGCAGGGGGATGTGATGCTCGGCACGTCTGATGCAGCTCTGGTGCATCCAGGGAAAAGCTGCTTCCCATGGAGGCATCGCACGGAAACATCGCCCCCCAAAGCCCCGCGGGTCCTGGGATGTGTCCCTTGCCCTGCTGCCACCCACGGGGACCCTGGGCCACGGGGACCCTGTCAGAGCTCAGGATTCACAGCGGTAGCTGAAAAACCCTCAAGATAAATTAGGGGAAATCCAGAAATCCAGGATGGGAAGCGGCTCTGGTACAGCTGTGCCTGCCCCATCCCTGGAAATGTCCGAGGCCAGGCTGGACAGGGCTTGGAGCAACCTGGGACAGTGGGAGGTGTCCCTGCCATGGCAGCAGGGGTGGAAGTCTGAAGGGTCCTTAAGGTCCCTTCCAATCCAAACCACTCCAGGTTCCTATGAAAACCTGGCCATGTGTTTATAACAGGAGCTCCACCACCACTTACTGTCATCAAACAGCTTTAAAAAGGCAACCTGGCACATATCTTTAGCAAACAATAATTTTCCTTTGAACAGGGGGTTTAAAGTGTGTTTGGAGAAGAAGACAAGCAACAGGGTTCTTGGGAGGTGATGCCAAGCTCTACATTCCCTGAAGGAATGTTCCATCCTTTCTGTCCCTGACCCTGCAGCTACTGAGTCATTGCACCAACAAAAAATATTTATAAAAATAAAGGGACAGTGCTGTTCTTAAGCTCCTTTCACTCAGAGCTGGGGAAATGGCTTTACAGAAATGAGAGATGTGGCCCTTCAGAAAAGGTCACATGACCCAAAATCAGTGAGCCTAATTAAAAACCTGAGTTAAATTGGTGTGGAACCCACAGTGAGAGCTCAGCCCATCCCAGCACAGCCCCTCACCCACCTCGTCCAGCTTGGTCTGGTGACACGGGAAGGAGAAGGTGAAGCCAAGGGGGAGTTTCTTGTCTTTGATTTGCAGCTTGTCCATGAAATTGGCCAAACACTCGGCAATGTGGTCGAAAAGCTGGAAAAAAGGTGAAAAGCGAGACCTCACGTGGCTGCCCGCTCCGAGGGGATGCCGTGTCCCCACCCCTGCCCATCCCTGCCCCTCCCTCCTGGGGCTGCCAGCAACTCCCAGCTCCCAGCCAGGATCCAGCAGGGTCAGGGATGTCCTGTCCCAGCCCCAGGACACAGCAGGGACCCTCCCAGGACCCACCTGCACCCCACTGCCGCGCATCAGCTCCTCGGGGATGGCGTAGATCTGGTTCTCCATCTCCACCTTCTGCAGCCCATTGTCCGACACCTTCACCCGCAGCACTCGGAAGTTGGTGCCACCAAGGTCCAGCGCCAGGAAGTCCCCGTCCTCTGCAGGATCAGGACAAGGACAGCCTGTCAGCTTGGAGGGCTCTCTGACCACGCCAGAGCCCTGAGCCCCCTCCCAGGTGCAAGGGTAAGGTCTGATTTCCTAAATGTATTTCATTATTTCATTCATTATTATATTGTTTTGGTATTTTACTGGAGCAGTCCCTGCCCCTCCTCTGCCCCCTGGCACCCCCACAGCCAATGGAGGATCAATGACCATCACTGAGCCAGACCCATGGCTCATGTGAAACACAGGGCTCCTCCAACACAAGCACCTCAGAATAAAATACAGATAAATAAAAGTTGGGTGTTGGTGCTGTGCTCGACCACAACCACTTTTGCAAGACAAGAAGCCCTGGATGCAAACTGCTCTTGGGATAAACAAACCCGAGGGGACTGAGAGGATAAAAGAACGTGAGTTAATGTGTCTGACTGACCATTTTTCTGCAGGAAGGGCTTAACCCTTATGGGCTAAGCAATGAGAGGGAAGATGCATGCTGCCTGCCATTTTAACAACAAATGGGAGAGCTGTCACAAAGGATAGAAAAAATGTAATCAGAGAACAGGAGCATCATCAACACCCAGTTAGAGATGAAGTATAACTAATACAGCAACAAAATGTGAACAGTAAAATTAAATGTGTGATGAATGTATTAGACTAGAACAGCCTGCTGTGTTTGTAATTCTAAAGAGAAAACCACAAGTTATGGAAGACCCCAACCCCTTAAGACCGTGACTTTCAGATAAATGAGCAAAAAGGGTGGATGCTGAACTTGACAAGGTTTAAATAAGAAATAAGCCCTGGGAGATGAGCGTGGGGGACACAGATATGGAGGTGCCAACCCCTGCGTGCCAAGAAAGGCGAGCTTCACTTCACTGTGCCTCTCTGTGCTTTAGATTCCTCTGAATCAAAACCAGGGAGGGACAAGCCCCAAAAGACCTTTGGGGCCTCATTGCTGCCTTCCCTCGGGAGAACTGGGACTGGGCTCCTCCGAGGGGAGCCCCGAGGGNCTCCAGCTGGCCTGGCCCTGCCCCGGGCTGACCCTCCGAGGGCTCCGGGCGAGGGAACGGGCACGGCCCCGGCCGGGAGCCAGAGCAGCTCTGTGCACGGGGGGGAAAAGGGCCATGGAAAGCAGCTGCTGAGCTCTGAGATGAGGAGTGAGTGGATGAATGAATGAATGAATGGATGGATGGACGGATGAATGAGAGGGCTCCAAGGTCATGGGCGGCTTCGCCGGGATCAGAGCTGGGGATGGAGAATGGGGAGTGCACTTGGGGGTCAGTGCAGCAGCCTGGGGGGCCAGAGCATCACCCAAGGGG
>VZTZ01013233.1:0-11977 GCA_013400955.1 Drymodes brunneopygia | reverse complement strand
CCGAGCCCGGAGTGTCCCCGGAGTGTCCCCTCCCGAGCCCGGAGTGTCCCCTCCCGTTTGTTTTCAGGGCGGCTCGCTGGGCTCGGGAAAAGCGCCCAGCTGGCTGTTTTAGTGGGGAGAGGGCCGGGGAAAGCCCTCTATCAGCACTGTTGGAGTCCTGAATGCATTGAAAGTGCTGTGCTGGCTCCCCCGGGCCGATCCCGGCGCCCGGGGCCGCTTTGTGCCGCACAAAGGGGACACAGTGGGAACAAAACCCGCGGGTCATTAGTATGCACATCTCCAGTGACTCCAGCTGANAATGAATGGATGGATGGACGGATGAATGAGAGGGCTTCAAGGTCATGGGCGGCTTCAGCGGGATCAGAGCTGGGGATGGAGAATGGGGAGTGCACTTGGGGGTCAGTGCAGCAGCCTGGGGGGCCAGAGCATCACCCAAGGGGGTCAGAACATCACCCAAAGGGTCAGAACATCACCCAAGGGGTCAGAGCATCACCCAAGGGGGGCAGAGCATCACCCAAGGGGGTCAGAACATCACCCAAGGGGGCCAGAACATCACCCAAGGGGTCAGAACTTCACCCAAGGGGGGCAGAGCATGCCCCAGTGAAGAGCACAGAGCCATCAGAGCACTGAGCTCCTGCGTTGGGCCAGTCACTCCCTGGATATTCCTTTCTCCTCCTCCCTTCCCAGTCTGGCAGCTCGTTCCACAGCCTGTCTGCCAGCCACAGGACACACCACGGCCATGGCCACTCTTCACGTGGAAAACACACCAGGAAAACCCTGGAGAAGCTCCTGGCTGTCCTGGTGAGCCCCCCACGGGCACCACCCTCTCCGAGGGGATGCCGTGTCCCCACGTGATGCCTGGCTGGGCAAGGCTGGCACCGTGTCCTCCCCTCCACGGGTCACTCTGTGCTGCCCTGGCCATGGGCACCGGGGCGTTCTGCTCGTCAGCAGAGCATGGAGAGCACCTCAGGGGTGATAAATGTGCCAGGGATAAGGGCACTGGAGCCAAGAGGGTCACACGCTGCTCAGCCCCTTGGAGGTGATGCAGGGAACCCAGGAGGCTCCCAAAAAAGGGCTGAGGAGCCCAGATGGGGCCATCCTTGCCCTGCCCAGCCCTCACACGCCTGGTGCTTCAGCCAAGCCACCCCGTGGGGCTCATGGCCCTGGAGTTGTGCAGGACCAGCTCTGCCCTGCCCTCACCACGGAGCCCAAACACCACCCAAAACCCCCTCACCCTGCTCAGCACCACGGGAGGAGCATGAGCAGCTTGGGGGCAATTCCTGACTGGATCAGCTGTGCAGGAGGAATAAGGCAGCAAAATCTCCCTCGGAATATTCCCAGTCCTGCTGGGAATGGATGGGCTCCAGGAGCCAGCACCAGATCTGGGCACTGCCCCCCAGTTTGGGCTGCCAGCCCCTGAGATAAGGTATCAGAGCTGGTGCTGAGCCCACAAGCCAAACAGGGAGGGCAAACACTGAGCCCTGGTTCCAGGGGCTGTTTGCTCTCAGCAGAGGGTGGGAGCTGAGAGCCTGGAAACCCCACGGTGCTCCTGGGAGCAGCAGCATCTGTGGGATCCTGTCCCAGCACCCCAGAGTTTGGGCACCCAGAGATCCCACCTGGGCACTTCCAACCAACTGCAATTCCTGCAATTGCACAGGAATCCCCTGGCAAATTGGATTAACAAAAAAAATAAGAGGAAGAGGAAGAGCTGGGAGGCCCAGACTCCAGGGAAATTCAGAAGGTGGAGGCACAGACCCTGGCACTATACCCTGGCAGCCCCTCCCTCCTCCCAGCTACTTCATGGAAAAGCTGGGGTTGGAGGGACCCTAAGGACCATTCCTTAGATCCTTAGATCCGAAGGACTTGGGGCTCCAAGGAGAAGCTTTGTTGGGATCAGTTTCCCCACCACCTCACTGCCAGCATGGCATGGTGGTGCTGCAGTGGGTGCCAGAGCCCAGCAAGGCAAGGAAAGCTGATTTTAGAAGAGTTTCTGCTTCCAGAGCAGAATTCCCCCTCTCTTATCACACCACACTGGAATGGCAAAGCCACCGAGAGCCAGGGCTGTGTTTTGGCTTAACCTGCAGATGTGACCTTGCATTTCCATAAGCGCCTCTCATCCTCCTGGATCTGAGTATTAAACCGGGTCTAATCCCAGAGCAGAGGCACGGGGAGCTGCAGGAGGAGGGCAGGGATGGACACAGGAGCTGCAGGAGGAGGGCAGGGATGGACACAGGAGCTGCAGGAGGAGGGGAGGAGGGCAGGGATGGACACAGGAGCAGCAGGAGGAGGGGAGGAGGGCAGGGATGGACACAGGAGCTGCAGGAGGAGGGCAGGGATGGACACAGGAGCTGCAGGAGGAGGGCAGGGATGGACACAGACCCTCTACAGGTGGATGGGTGGGAGCCCAGTGGCACCAGCATCAGGTCAGAGCAGGGCTGGATCAGAGGAATAACCTGTCCTTGCCTGGGAGCAGCTGCTGGCACCTGGCACAGTGGGAGTGGGGCTTGGTGCCCAGCCCAGGTCAGACTTTGCCCAGGAGCTCTAAAGAGAGGGAAGGAGGAAGGACGTGGCCCTGGACGTTGAGCTGCACCATCTGTGCCAGGGCCTGGCACCCAGCCCCCAGCCCTGACGTGCCACCTTCCAGCCCCCTCTCCAAAACCCAAGGGACACTGGTGCCTCTCAGGGGCTGGATCCAGTTCCACCTGGACAGGGAATCCCAGCTCTCAGTTCCCTGGGATTTGCTCAAAACTCCCACATTTTCCAGCCCCTCCGGGCAGCTGCAGCGCCGTGACTGCCCCAGCACCCCTCTCATGTGACATTTTCCATGCTGCTGTTCCTCTTTCCCCCCTCCCCCGGGTGAGAAATGCCAGCTGGGACACTGGAGAAGCTGGACACAGGGAAGGGCGCCAAGGATCTGTCTTGTGAGGGCTTGGGGAGGGATTGCTCCTTCTCCTGACACACGCTCCAGCAGCACCCTGCACCCGTGGCTGCACCAGTTCCCACGCCCAGGGGCGGCTCGTGGCTGTCCCTGTAATTAAAAATATTCTCCAACATTTAAATAGATTGGAATCTCCATCCCAGGGCAGGCAGCCAGGCCCAGCTTTCGGGTGTAGGTGCAGATGGGGGGCCAAGATCAGGGGGTGCTTCGAGGATTAAAGGGGCTCAGAAGGAAGGTGGATGGAGACAGACTTTTAGCAGGGGTGTAGTGAGAGGACAGGGGGATGGTTTTAAACTGAAAAAGGGGAGATTTAAGTTGGATATTATCAGCACCCTGGGATAGTGGAAGGTGTCCCACAGCACGGGTGGCACTGGATGGGCTTTAAGGTCCCTTTCCACCCAAACCATTCCATGATGTTTGTTTCTCCCCAGGGACACAGGAGATGCCACCACCATCCCCAGACTCACTGAGACATCACCAGAAAACACCCAACAGTGCCCAGACCTTCTGTCACCACCTACAACTCCCTGGCAGGAGGGCACAGCCAGCTGGGGGTCAGGCTCTGCTCCCAGGGAACAGGGACAGGACAAGAGGAAATGGCCTCAAGTTGTGCTAAGAGATGTTTAGGTTGGATACTGGTGAAATTCCTTCATGGAAAGGGCTGTCCAGCTGTGGCACAGCTGCCCATGGCAGGGGTGGAGTCCCCATCCCTGGGGGGATTTAAAAGCCACGTGAATGTGGCACTTTGGGACATGGGTCAGTGGTGGCCTTGGCAGTGCTGGGGAGGGGATTTAACTGACACAGAGTCTTCTCCAGCCCAAAGCATTCCATGAGTCTGTGATTCTGTGATTCCATGGTTCTGCCACTTCTGTCCTTGTCCCCAGGGAGGGGACAGCCAGCAGCCGTGAGGGATTTGGGCTCTGTCCCTCTTTGTCCAGCTCTCCAGCTGGTGACCAGCAGCCTCTGCTGCTGAGGTTTCTCACAGATCCCTGTGTAGGTGCTGGCACCAGGGTAACCCCAGCTCCAAAAAACTCCATCCAACACAACCAACCACCCCTGGGGCTTCTCCAAGGCTGCTGCTGCCAGCCCAGGTGTGCAACTGGAGCAGCTTCAGCTGCTCAGAGCTCCATCCCTCCTTCCCTTCAGCAGCCAGGACCGCTCCAAACACTTGCTGGGTCCCAGGTACACCTGAGGACAAGGGGGTGATGCTGCAGGGATGGGGACAAGCTCCTTCCCAAAACACTGGCTGTGAGAGGGAACAAGGAGCTTTCCCACGTGAAAAGGCAGCAGTTCTCTGGGCTGAGAGGAGGATGTGCCCGGCCGGAGCGTGCCGTGGGCTCTGGCGGCACGGGGAGAGGCAGAAAGGGCACATTGTGAGGGCTGCAGAGCCCCTGCCCTGCTCCTGCCAGGGCCCTGGTGGCACTCAGACAGCGCTGGCAGCGCCGCCGCCTCGCCGCTAATGAAATCTGATGAGCCGGACCCGTGACTGTCTCTGTCCTGCCAGCAAGGGCACGCCAGGGCGGCTTCCCACCCTCCCTCCTCCCTCCTGCCAGCGGGAACTGGGAGCCCCTCCAGCCCCAGCACAGAGCGGGGAACCAGGCCTGGCCCCACACTGGGCAGGGTGAAGCCCCAAGCACCAGCAGGGAAGGTGGCCGTGGGTGCCATCCCCGTTCCAGCAGGGTGTCCCCAGCCCTCCCTCTGCCCTCCCAGGAGCATCTCCTGTCCCACAGTACCTGTCCCATCTGGGGTGGACCTGACGAAGGTGGGCAGCATCTTCACAGAGGCGGTGGGGTTGGTCTCTGCTCCCAGCCCCTTCTCCATCTCCTTCTCAAAACGCTGGGACACCTCCTGCAGGGTCTCATCGGAGAGCCGCATGTGGTACAGGTACTTGTCGATCTGAAAGGTGGAGATCCAGCCCAGAGGTCAGGTGGAGGGCTGGGGACACGGGCACAGGCCCCACGACACACTCAGGACAGGGTCCAGCCCCTCCCATGGCTGCTGGGGCTGACACAAGGAGCAGGAGCAGGTTCTGACCCGTCCCAGAGGGCAGGACATGGCAGCATTGCTGGAATTGCTCATCCCAGGCATCACCCAGCCCTGGTCCTGCCCCTCTCCTCAAGGTGCTCACCAAAGGCCACCCTGCATCCCCTCCCCAGGCTGCTGCCAGCTTGGGAATGCTGAACCACGAGTTGCTCCTGATGCTGCAAAGCATCTTCCCGCTCAGTCACCTGCAGACACCCAAACAGGTTGCTACAGAAGCAGGAATTCAAACTCAGGAGTGAGTCAGGAGGAGGTTGGCAGTGGAGGTTTTCCAGGTGCAAAGCTCTTCCCATTCCACAGCACCAACGCACCTCGACCTTGACCCCTGGGGCCTCTTCCTACACCAAGGAATCCACTACCCTGTCATTTCTCCACTGCTGAGATCACCCCAAGAGCCAAGAGCTACTCAACACCCTCGAGCAAACCACGCTGGAGTGACAGAAGTGAGTGCTGGAGTGACACAAGCGGGTGCCATGGCCAGAGAGGGAGGAAATCCCCTCCTCACCCATTCCTGGAAATTGTTATACCCTTGACCTGGGGATATGGAGAAGCTTTTCTATAAACAGCATCAAAGCATCTTGTCTTGCCTGGGACAGGCATGGAAAAGCTCCTGCCCAGCCATCCATCAGCACCGTGTGCCTGTGCAGCCTGGCCAGAGCAGGGAGCGGGAGAGGAGGACACTGCCCGCTCCCAAACGATGCCCTGCTCCAATTAGCTTCACTTAGAATTAATTAAAGGGCAGCTGCAAGCCCTGAGAAGTCCAGAGGAAAGCTCCACCCCGTGCACTCACCTGTCTGCAGGCACGTAATGCCGGGGCACCGGAACAGGGCTCGGGCTGAGCTTTATGGGGCTGAGCTGGAGGAAATGGGCATTTTGTGGGTGAGTAATTGCAGCTGCCCCGGCGTGACCTCGCTCAGGATGTGCCAGCTCCGACCCTGGGCTGGGCAAAACAGCCCTGCTGTGGTTTTGCCTGCCTGTGTCTCAGGCTCAGGGTGCTCCAGTGCATCCTTTTTTCCCCACCCTGGGTTCTGTTGGAAATTTGGGAGCTGAGATCCCTTTGGGGGTGGAGGAGAGCCGGGCCCAGCACATTCCAGGAGTGATGTTGCATCCCCCGGTGTGATGGGTAAAACCTCCTCCCCTTTTCTCCTGGTGCTTTCAGCTCCTTCCCAAAATCAGGAAGACCAGGTAAACATGAGGGAAAGGCCAAGGAGAAGGAAATCTGAAGATTTCCTGGCACCAGTTGTTTACCAGCCTCTCCTTATCCAGCCCAGCAGCAGGAAGTCAAACACTCTCCTCCCTCCTCTCCTGTTTGCTTTCATGTGCTGAAAATTCCCTGCCATGTGCTGAGGCTCTGGTTACTGGCACCAGTAACCTCCAGTTAACTGGTTAAGAGGTGGCTCTGGGGCTGGAGCTCACCTCGTGCCAGCCCCAGGGTAGGAAACCTCCCCTTGAGCTGTGCCAAGGGCTGTCCTGAGGGTTATCACCATCTGCACCATCAACCCAGGGCAGACAGCCCTCATCCCAGAGCTTTGGGAGCTCCTCAGCAGGGGAGATCCCCCAGCCAAAAATGCCAGCACGGGGAAAGCCCCTGAGGCTTCAGCCCCTTCCCCCAGGCCAGGCACGGCTTGGCACGTCCCCCATGTCCTCCAGGCTGCAGCACACCAAGAATAACCTCAGCCTGAGGAACAGGGTGACCTCCCTCTAATCTCCAAAGCCCTTAAAACCTGGATCATCTTCTCCCAACGCAGCTCTCACCCCACTTGGCAGCTGGGGCAGGTCAGGGTGTACAGCAGGACGCTCCTTCCCCAGTGACACCACCCTGGCTGTGCCTGGCCCCCACCAAAGAGCCATGGCCACCCTCATTCCCAAAACTTCCCAGCCCTGTGGCTCCGTTTGCTACTCCAAGCACCCCTCAAATTGTTACAAAGATGGGATAAAATGGGGAATTCAGCCTGCAGCACCGGAGCCTGAGCAACTTTCAACACAAAACACCTTCCCAGCTGCTTAACGTTTTGAAGATCACAGAATAGTTTAGGTCAGATTGCCAATTCCAAACAAATAAAGTCACTAGGTCAGGATCCTGAAGGGGGCAATTGAATTTCTGGAAAGCTTCCAGCCTAAATAATCGTGTTTCCTCGAGGAAATCCAAACAAACTGAAGGGAGAAGGAAGGGATGGAAGCTGGGAAGCGCCGGGCATGCCCCAGCCCAGGACATCGTGTTAAAGCTCCGGATCACGGAGCAGCTGTGGGTGTAATGAGCTCAATGCCACGTTTTTGAACCAAACCTCAGCAAATCCCCATCTCTTGGCTCAAGGCTGTCTCCAAGGCTCAGCTCATTTCCATGCCGGATGCTGGAGAGGTGCCCAGGGTCGCCTGTCCCGGCCACCGCTGGGAAAGGTCCGCCCGCCCCCAGCCGAGGGAGCCTCCACTTGCCCAATTCCTGCTGCTGTGTGACCCGAGCTGGGCCAAGCTGAGCCAAGCTGAGCTTAAAGCAACCCGAAAAACAGCTTTTGATTTCCAAACTCATGGCTCCGGTGCCAGGGCTGCAGCTGGACACGGTTCTGCTCCTCCAGACTCCTCTGAAGCAGCCCGGAGCCCAAGGCACCAGTGCTGTGGGAATATTAACCACTCTTCCAATAACTTAATGCCAAGTCAATGCCATTATCCATAGAAAAGAGTTGGGGCTGCTCAGCCTGGACAGGGGAAGGCTGTGGGGAGCCCTTGGAGCCCCTTCCAGTGCCTATAGGGGGTCCAAGAGAGGGACTGGGGACAAGGGATGGAGGGACAGGACACAGGGAATGGCTTCCCACTGCCGGAGGACAGAGAATGGGATATTGGGAAGGAATTGTACCCCATGAGGGTGGACAGGCCCTGGCACAGGGTGCCCAGAGCAGCTGTGGCTGCCCCTGGATCCCTGGCAGTGCCCAAGGCCAGGCTGGATGGGGCTGGGAGCAGCCTGGGACAGTGGGAGGTGTCCCTGCCATGGCAGGGGTGGCACTGGGTGGGTTTAAGGTCCCTTCCAACCCAAACCATTCCAGGATTCTATGAATTCCTTGGCTCACACGCTGCCCTTGCAGGGATGCTGGGGACCCTCTCTCCATCCCTCGGGGACAGGGGACAGGGGACAGGGACAGGGCCACTGAGGGTGACGGAGGCTGCAGCACGGCAGCGTTTCCGGCACCGCGCCACCGCTTCCTGCACAGCGGGAGGGGAAGGGAAGGGCAAGGCCCGGGGAGCTTTGTTGCTGTGCAAAAAGGGCCCAGATACATCTTCCCCATTAATGACCCCGGTTCCAGGAAGGGGAAGCTGTTTGCCTTTTGTTTTCATTTTGCTCTGAGTCCTTTTCCAGAGCCACGTGGCTGCCAGGAACTGGAGCGGGAGCACGAGTTTCCAATCCCCCGGCATCTCCCCGCTGGATCTTTCAGCTGGATGTGACCAATTCCAGCAGCTTTCTGAGCAAAAGCAGAACGCTGGGAGAGGGTGGCTGCTTTCTGGGCTAGATTCTTTACCTTTTTGGCAGCAAAGCCAAACATTTGCTGTGTGTGAGATGAATGGGCAATGCTGACCTTTGGGGAAGGCTGGAACACCCCAAACCCACAGCATTTGCTGTCACCCCTCGCTCCAGGGAAATTTTTGCTGGGAATGATAATTTCTTTAAATTGCTTCCCTCCCTATCCCAGTTTTTAACTTCAGGCATGCTGTTGTGTAAGAATCCCTGAAGTTTTAGGGAATGCTGACTCTCTCCCTGCTTCTCTGGGAGGGGGATGCTGTGCAAGCACCAGCCATGCTCACACCCCACCCGAATGAATCTGAGGTGGGACGTGAGGAATTTGGGGAAGGCGAGGCAGAGGGAGCAGCAGAGGCTGCAGAGTGGGGGCCTCCAGCGCTGGGAAGGTTTCATTCCCTGCTCCATGTCCCTGGTCCCTGCGCTGCCCGTGCCTGTCCCTGTTTCCCACCCTGGGTGACTCAGCACAGGGAACCAGCTGGTCCCCTTCCCCGACCTCCCACGGGGGTGACACAGGGGTGATGCTGGGCTGCACCCACCCTCCCCAGCCCTGGCCCTGGTGGCACCCACGTCCTTCAGCTCCTCCACGCCGACTCCGAGCCCACGTGCCCTCCCCAGCACGGCCAAGCCTGGGATGACACACGCCCGGAGTCATCCCGAACCCGGGTGAGTCAGATGTTTCCTGCTCGGCCGGTTCCTCCCATCCTCAGCCCCGGGACAGCAGCTGGATCCACGCTGGAGGTGGAGCCGGGCACCCCCGGTGAGGAAGTGACACCACGGAGCCTCCACCGACCCATCCTTAGGTGACCCCACTGCCCCACAGCCCCACAATAACCCAGCTCAGCCAGGAGAACGCTCTGCCTTCCAGCTCTGGAGCTGCAGACATCCCGCTGCTCCTGCCTCCTTTGAGGCACCACCCTGCCCCTCGTCCTCCTTCTCCCCGTGTTAAACCCAGAAGGTCTTCGGGGCAGAGATCCCCCTGGGATGCAGGATGGCAAAGCCTCACCGGCCCCAAGAACCCCCCCTTGGATGTGGGAGCATCCCCCTGTGGAGGGGAAACTGAGGCTGGGTAGCTCTGCTGGGGTGGAGAGGAGCAAGGGGACACAGGGTGGCTTCCCGAGGGCCCCAAAGGTGGGAAGAGCTGTCCTGCCATTGACCTTGGCTCCTGCCATTGACCTCGGCAGCCTCAAGGGAAGCTGTGAAGGTGAAGTTGGTTTTCCAGGAATTTGCCATAGGTGCCCCTCCCATATCCACAGAGGCATCCAGGGAGAGGAATCAGCTGGGTAAAACTAATCCCTCGGCAAAGGAAAAATTTAAAAAAAAACAAAAAACCAAAACGAGGAAAAACCTGTCCCTGCTTGGGAATGGCCACCAATGCAGGAAAATCGATTCCATCCCCAGTTTTTTTCCCTTTTGGAGGAGGGATGGGGAAGAGGAGGCTCTCAGCCCCCACTCCCATGGCATGACAGGGCTGAGGGAGCAGGAAGCCCAGGGTGAGCCGGCACATCCCAAGGGAACGCGGGGCAAACTTTCAAGCTGGGATCTCAAAGGACGCTGCTGAGGTTAATTAAAGTTTGCACAATCCCTTGGGGGTTAGATAAGTCTGGACAACCCACTTTCCAGGCAGGAAAAGGGCAGGAGTTGGGGATGAAGGTAATAGGCCCCCAGATGAGTGGCAGAGCAGGTAAAGCTGCTCCCTGGCAAGAATGGGAAGAAAAATCCCATTTTTGAGGCTGTTTTCAATGCCTTGAGGTGGACGCAAACCACAGCTATTGGAAAAGGCACTGTTTTACCCCAGCTGAGCTCCTTTTCTCCCTGATCCAAAGGAAAAACACATCCCAGGCTACCACCTGCAATTCTTTTTCTCCCAAATATAGAGTCAAATACAAGGTTTGATAAGAAGACCCAAGCAAATAAATCACAGCTTTCCAAGAATTTCACCCCCTACACCTCCCTGTGCTGGGGACTCCCCTGCTTTTCCCCAGGAGATTTATAAGCCAGGAACAATTCTCACACCCACGGTGGAAGCAGCCAGGTCGGACAGCTGGCTTCCCCCCCTCTCCCCTTTCCCTGAGCCGAGCTGAGCTCCGTGCTCTCTCCCAGCTTTGCCTTGCTGGGAGGATTCACAGGAATTTGTTTAAAAATATCCCGGAGAAATCCAGTTGTGGAGGCGGCCGGGAGGGCAGTGCCATCTCCCACAGGACCCCGAGCTGCGGCCGGCGGCTCCGGGGTATTTTTTATTTGGGTTTAGGAGCCGGGAGGGAAACGCAGCCGGTTCCTGAGGCTTCGCACGCCCTTTCCCAGTGGGTGAGGAAGGCGAATTCCTCCATCCAGGCTTTCCCTCTCCATTATCCCCAGCTCCCGATAAGGAAGGCGTGAGCAGCCCGGAGCCCGGGGCCGGGCTGTGCCGCTGGCCTATTTCTGCCAGGGTTACACAACCCCTTCCCGTGGATTTGGCTGTTGCACAACCCCGGGGCCACCGGCGAGCGGAGGGAGAAGCCGAGCCCGTATTTCCTTACGGATCGCTTTGCCTTGGGAAGTTTTCCCTGCACTTTGTTTGGGTTGGGTTGTTGGCTTTTGGGGTGGGGGTTCGTTGGGGTTTTTTAAGTTCTGCCTCGATTTCCTTCCTCTTTAACACCGGTGAATGGCCAACGTGGCAAGTTTCACTTCCCTGGTAGCATCTCCAAGGTTATCTCAGGTCTCTCCAAGCATTTTTTTCTCATTATTTTCAGGGCGATATTTGCAAACCCCGACCAGCTCGCACTCAGATCAGCAAATCCTGACCACTTCCCAGAGTCAGGATCACAGATGAAATCCCCTCTGCTCTGTTCCCAGATGCCAGCGGAGCGCCGCAGGAGGAGCCTGAGCCTCCGCAATCTCTCCCATCCAGCATTTTTTCTCCAGGAATAATTTATTAAGCCCAGCCTAAGCGCTGTTCTGTCCAGACAAAGGCCGGCTGCTCCCGCAGCCATGGGAGGGCAGGAACACTCGAGCTTTTCCAGCGCCTGAGCTCAGGAACGAGGAGTGATCAACACTCCGTGCATCCCAACGGGACGCTGCCGCTTGGGGCTGCACTCTGGGAACAGGCTCGGGGAGTTCAGGACCCCGAAATTACGGATTCAGAACCCCGAAATTAAGGATCCAGAACCCCAGAATTAAGGGAACGGGAGACAGGAGGGTGTTTTCCATCGCTGTCAGCGCAGGGATGGGGGGGCACACGCGGTCTGGGGTGGGGGTCACCGCGTGGGGAAGAGGACCCGAGGTGCGACTGCCACCTCCGGGCTGGTGCCCCGGGCTGACCCCGCTCCCCGCGGGGGCTCGGGCTCGCTGCCCTGGCAGGGGGGCAGCGGAGGAAGTTTCTCCCGGGGATGCTCCGCGGCCGCGGATGCTCCGCGCCGGCGGGAAGCGGCGACACGTGCTGCCGGGGCGGCCGCGGGGGTCCCGGCTCCGGCGGGGCAGAGGCACGGAGATCCCCCCTTCCTCCTCCTCCTCCT
>VZTZ01013231.1:21864-60178 GCA_013400955.1 Drymodes brunneopygia | reverse complement strand
GAGGGAGGGGTGTGATGGCAGCGGTGACACAGGGAGGAGGGAAATGGGCAGATGCAAAATGGGGATGGAGGTGGTGATGGGGAGCAGTGAAATGAGGAAGGAGCTGAGTGATGGAAATGGAACCCTGTGATGGGGAATCATGAAATGAGGAAGGAGCTGAGTGATGGAGAGGGAACCATGGGATGGGGAGCAGTGAAATGGGGAGGGAGCCATGCAAGGAATCCATTGGGGAGCGTGTGAGGGGAACTGTGCAAGGGTTGTGTTGTGCCATGGAGAGCTGTGCCATGGAGAGCTGTGCCATGGAGAGCTGTGCCATGAGGATGACACTGTGCCATGAGAAGAGAGCTGTGCCNGCGGTCCCCCAGCGCAGGTGAGGCCCCGCGGGGCTGCGGGAGGCGGCGGGGCCGGGACGGGCCCGGGATGGCCCCGGGATGGTCCCAAAGCCGGGGCGAGCCGGGCCCTGCTGCCCTCGGCCCGGTGCGCTCGGAGCCGGCCCTCCTCCCCTGCGGGACCCGCTGGCTGCGGGGCCTGCGGCGGAGCCGCGTCCGTGCCCNGCTGTGCCATGAGGAGAGAACTCTTGTGTGGGGAGCTGTGCCATGGGGAGGGATGTGATGAGTGGGGAGCTGTTTGTTGCGTGGAGATTTGTGTGTTGCATGTGGAGCTGTGCCATGAAGAGCTGTGCCATGAAGATGGAGCCATGCCATGGAGAGCTGGGCCATGAGAAGGGAGCCATGCCATGACAAGGGAGCCGTGCCATGACAAGGGAGCCGTGCCATGACAAGGGAGCCGTGCCATGCAGAGCTGTGCCATGAGAAGGGAGCCGTGCCACAAGGAGGGAGCCATCCCACAAGGAGGGAGCCATCCCACAAAGATGGAGCCATCCCACAAAGAGGGAGCCATCCCACAAAGATGGAGCCAGCCCACAAGGAGGGAGCGGCGCCGTGGCGCTCCGGGCGCAGGGCCGGGCCGCAGTGCTGGGTGCTGTCCCCAAGCAGCGCTGGGTTCCCGGCCCCGTTTCCGCTCCCAGCCCGCGGTGGAAACGCACCTGGGGAGGTGGGTGGGGGTCACCCCGGCCGTGCCGCTTCACGGCCCGGCGCGCACGGCCGCAAAAACACGGCTGGCAGCCGGGGAGCAGGGCCTGAGGGGACCCGCCATGCGCCGCTCTCTGCATCCCCAAAGGGCCGCCTGTCCCCGGGGGCTCCGTGTCCCTGCCGTGCCCACGTGTCCCCGCGATNGAATGGCGGGGCGAGGTTATTTCCCGTTCCTGCTCCGGGATGTGCCGTGAGTAGGCTGCGGGCAGAGAGCTGCAGGGTGGGAATCGCTCCGGAATGAGCAAAGAATAANGTGTCCGTGTGTCCCCAAGACGCCTCCGCGCTGTCCCCAGAGCCCAGGCCAGGTCCCAGGAGCCCAGGCCACGCCTGAACCCTGCCCAAATCCCCAAATCCTGCACGCCAGGCACAAGGCCCCAGGGCCCGCGGGGCAGATGCGCTGCTCCATGACGCCACGCGCGCCCGCCATCACACCCGAGGACACCGTGGCGACACTCCNGGGACTGGATGGGCTTTAATGCCCTTTCCCATCCAAATCTTTCCCTATTTTTTGTTTTTGAGAAGGAAAGAACAGTCAGCAACTCGGTCATTATTTGGTACCTTTCCCAAGTCTCTTAGTTACTTTTTGATTTTTCAAAGAATAAAGTATTTTTTTACGATTTTCTAAGAATAAAGTATTTTTTTAATCTCTGTTGTGGAAACAGCCAGGAATCCCTTTGTGTTCCCGTGCCTGTAAATGAGGGNCCCCGCCCCTCGTGGGCGTTTTGGGGCCAAATCCCCTCAAATCAGGCGCGGGGCGGTGGAACATCGGTGCGCGGAACGTTCGGGTGGCGGCGCCGCGTTCGCGCCGGAGCTGTTCGCGGCCGGAGCGGTCCCCCAGCGCAGGTGAGGCCCCGCGGGGCTGCGGGAGGCGGCGGGGCCGGGACGNCCATAATAACTCAGTGTGGAACAGCTCAGGGTAACTCCAAGGATCATTTTACTCCAGGGGAATGCATTTTATGCTCAGAAAGTACAGAGAGGTGTGCAGTGGGTGGGGTGAGCTCCCAGTTTGCACTGGTTTTGTTGTGCTGGGAGCTGGGGAGAGCCCAACAACTGCTTTGAATTCTTCATCCTTAAAGGGATGAGGGCTTGGATTTTCCCTTCCAAGGGGATTGGAACCTTCCCTTCCCTTCCAAGGCAGCAGAGCCACATCTCTGCACTGCCACCACCTTCCCGTGGGACAGACTTTGTTTCCAGGTGTGCTGTGGCAGAGTTTGTGGCTCCAGTTATCCCTGAGCAATGAGAGGGGATGGAAAACAGCCCTGGAATTTCCCTCCCGCTGTCCCGAGTGTCTGCACACCCCATCACCCCCAGCTCTCTGGAGCTCAGCATGGCCAGGCCTGCCTGAAGAGCTGGTAATTGCTCTGGTAAACACAGACTGCTGGGAATGGGGTGATTTGATTTTTGGAAGGAGCTGGAGGAGCACTGAGAGCTGATCCTGAGCAAAAACCGCTTCCAGTTCAAGCCCCTCTTAATGCCCGGGACATTAACCCTTTGCCATGGCCTTGGGTCAGGCCTGCCTGAAGAATTAGGCCAGGTTTTTACACTTTAGGCCGGGTTTTTACATTTTAGGCCGGGTTTTTTACATTTTATTCTCTCCAGAGCAAAGCAAAGACGTCACACAGCTCTGCCCTGAGCTGCTTTGTATTTTTTCCATGCGGGTGGCAAATGTCAGGAGTTCCCACGCTCACCCCGCTCTGGGGCTGAAGCCTCTCTGCTCCCCCAGATGTTTCCACCCGAAATCACAAGCTTGTTTTGCAGAAGCTGAAATTGAGGTTGATTTGCAAAAGAAAATCTGAGCAGGGCCAGTGGCTGGGGCGGGGAACGCTCCGAAGGTGGAGGGGAGAGACCGCAGAGCTCACGGAAAACAAACCCTGAGCTGGGGGCAGCCCTGGCCAGCTCTTCCCTGGGCAGCTGCTGGGCTGGATCCCCTCTGTTCCAGCTCCTCCCCACAGTGGGAAGCTGGGCTGGGAGGCTCTTGGAGCTGAGCTGCTCCACTAATAGGCATTTATCAAAAAAAAGAGTGAAAATCAGGTTGTTATTGCCGGCGCCAAGGAAGTGTCACGGACGCTGCCGGGGAGTGAGAGCTTCTCATGCTCTGGCTGCTTCCTCTTGTCGTGGAATCTCTCTGGGGATGTTCTGGTGCTGATTGGATTCTGTGCAGCAAATCCCTCTCTCTGCTGCCACAGCCCTGTTCTCTCCTCTCTGCTCCCCGTTGCTGAGGGCTCTGTATGGAGGGGGTGCTCCGGGCTGTGCAGAGATTTTAGATTTTTCACAGAATCCTGGAATGGTTTGGGTTGGAAAGGACCTTAAAGCTCATCTCATTTCACCCCCTGCCTGCCAGCAGTTTGGGATAGGGGAAGGTGGCCCTGCCCATGGCAGGGGGTGGAACTGGATGGGCTTTGAGGTCCCTTCCAATCCAAACCATTCTGGAATTCTGTGAAAACTGGTTCATAATTTAAATTAGCTGGATTTGAGGGGTTGGAGGCTGTGCAGGGAGGGAGCTCTGCCTCCTATTCCATTGTGGCAGGGCCCAGGGATGCTCAGACTGCCCAGGATGTGGCACTCTGAGGCAGGGACATAAATAATACAGTGCATATTATTCAAATGAAGGCTGCCACTTTTCCCTGGGTGGGAATAACCCCCTGGGCAATCCCTGCCTGTACTTATCTGCTGCCATAATTGCTTTCTGCAGAATCTCCTCGGCCTGGCCGTGCTGGCAGGATGCTGCTCCCCCTGCTCTTCCCCCAGCTGTGCCGGCCCCTCCGCGGCCTCCTCCGGGACCTGTCCCACTGCACATGGCATGGGAAGAGGGCTGGCTGTCCCCACAGGGCCCTGCACACAGCCTGGGCCACCTCCAGCAGTGACATCACCCCTGTGTTCACCAGGGCTCTGGCCTTTGGGGACAAGGTGGCCATCATCGACCAGAACGGGGAGCACACCTACAGGGACCTGCTCAGCCGCAGCCTCTGCTTGTCCCGGGAGATCTGCAGGGTCCTGGAGTGCCCCAGCAGGGACCTGAAGGAAGAGAGGATCTCCTTCCTGTGCCCCAACGATGCCTCCTACGTGGTGGCTCAGTGGGCGTCGTGGCTGAGCGGGGCCATCGCGGTGCCCCTGTACAGGAAGCACCCGGTGCCCGAGCTGGAGTTCGTGATCCAGGACTCACAGAGCGCCCTGCTCATCACAGCCCAGGAGTTCCTGGGGAAAATAACCCCCAGTGCCAAGAAACTGGGAGTGCCAGTGCTGCCACTTGGCGAGTCTGGTGCTGATGGATCCACGAGCCCTGCAGCCACGGAGGAGGGGCCCTTGCCCAGCTGCTCCTCGTGGAAGGACAGAGGAGCCATGATCATCTACACCAGCGGGACCACGGGGAGGCCCAAGGGTGTCCTCAGCACCCACGAGAACGTGCAGGCTGTGGTGAGTGCTGCTGCCCCTCGGCCAAGCTCGGGCCAAGGTGCAAAGTCTTGGAAGCTGGAGAGGATTTGGGGTTGCAAACACCTTCCCACTGCCAAATTCCTGCAGGGAGCTGTGGGGCTGCAGCTCCAGAGTCCTCACCCACAGCAACGTGTGAGGCTCTAAACCTTGGCTTGTTGATGCTGCAGCTGCATCCCAAGGCAGGTGGATTCTCCTCCCTGCTTTCCTGGGAAGCAGAAAGGATGAAACCTGTTGTAAAAAACCTGATTTCTTTGCAGTTTGCTTTTCTACCCCGTGACTAGAGGGGAATCTTTGCTCCTAATTGGAAAATATCTTAGCCCAGCCCGGTGCTGTGCGAAGCCTGTGCATTATTCAGCTCTGTATCCCCAAGGCAAAAAAAATCCATTAGCTCTCGGAGCCAAAAGGAATTAAAAGTTTGAATAAGCCTGCTGACTGCCTCACCACTTGGTTATCAGTGCCTGCAAGTGCCAGGCTGCTGCCATTAGGGAAGGAGGGCAGGGAATGCAGGGATGCCTCCAAGAGCTGCTGCTGCTGCTCTGGGTGCTCAGATCCTGCACTGTCCTGACAGGAATGAGAGCCTTGATGGATGGAGCCAGGGCTTGGCTATATTGGGCAAAGAATCTGCTCCCTTACAAACATGCTGATTATTTGGGAGGGTGGCCTGAGCAGTCCCCATCCTTTGTGCTGTCCTGCAGGAAGCCTAAAAGCTGCTCCCTGCCCTGTGCAAGAGGGTTGTGAGCAACAGGACCGAATTCCACTGTTCAGATGCTTTTCTTATTTTTAGGTGGCTGGAAATAAGCTTTGCAGTTGCCAGCACTGGGCTCTGAAGGGCATTGTTGACCCAGAAACCTGATAATTATCCCTTCACATAATTATCCCTTCAGAGCAGAGTGTTTTGGAAGCTTGATACTCCCATATTTTTTACTAACACAAAACCTACTTTCTGTTTATCAGCGATTTCCTGCTCCTGCTGATTATCCCTTACAGGTGCTAAAAGCCTGATGTCATCAGCGTCCAAACTATGGCAACAGAATTCTGGGAAAATTAGCTTTTTGATTACTATTTCTGCCAAATCTGCATGTGCAGCAGCAGATTCATGTTTTTGTATGTCCTACTTGAAATCATTGTTGATACTTCTCAGTAACAAGGAAGGGCCTTCCAATCCAAAAGACTCATCATAAAGACTCATCCTGACAGGATGCTGAAGGTTCCTCTTGTGCTCTGCTGTTGTGGTGGGAATTTTTGTCACGCTAATCCTAAAGGGAAGATTTTGTGCCCTGCCAGAGAATTTGGGGTGGGAATACCATGGGAGAACCTTTCCTCCTGCCCTAAGGCCACGCTGTTTGTTTTCTTCTGCAGACCACGGGGCTGGTGGAGAAGTGGGAGTGGAGGAAGGAGGATGTGATCCTGCACGTGCTGCCCCTGCACCACGTCCATGGGGTGATCAATAAGCTGCTGTGCCCGCTCTGGGTGGGAGCCACGTGCATCATGTTCCCGGAATTCAGCGCCGAGATGGTGAGCCCTGGGGGGAATTCCAGCAGCAGGAGCCTGGGCACTGCACTCACAGCAGCTCTGGGAATGGCTTCCTGAAGAATTCCAGCCCCTTCAGCCGCTGGCTGGGTGGGGTTCATTGGTTGGGTGCTCGGCCCTGGGTGGATGTGCTCTTCCAGAGGGTGCAGCTTGTGTGTGATGCTGGAATGGGAATGCTGCACTGCCTCTCCCAGCCCTGGCCTGAGGGGTGTGGCTGGGGGTGGCTGAGCCCCTGTATGTACCCACCAAGAGCATTTCCATCCAGAATTAGGGTTGTGAATTATTTTTTTGGTGCCAGGAAAGGTGGAAATACTGGATTTTCTCTTGTGTGTTAGTGGTCTGCTGCTGGTTGATTTTTTTTTTAGTGACTTGCATTTCCCAGAATCCCAGAAACACTGAGGTTGGAAAAGACCTCCAAGGTCACCAAGTCCACCTTGGAACCAATCCCCACCTTGGCACCCAGCCCAGAGCACTGAGTGCCATGTCCAGTCATTCCTTGGGCATCTCCAGGGATAGGGGCTCCACCTCCTCCCTGGGCAGCCTCTTCCAAACTTTCCCCCTCCAGTCCCACATCCTTAGTGTTTGGTGTTGTATTAAATGACAGAACAAAGCCTGTTGAATTTCTTGCAGCCCAGGTAAGAGAAATCCTGATTTTTCCTCACTTACATGGAAAGATAGCTCTTCCTCTATGGAGAAACAGGAGTTCACAGAGCTGTCAGGTTGGACTCAGTGATGTGAGAGAGAGTTTGCAGATCCAGACCTTCCTGCAGCTTTTAGGAAAGGTGGCAGGAGAGAAACCTTACTGAAATGAAGCACTTGTAGTGTTATTTTCTACCTGAGCCAGGGAACACCAGTGCCACTGTTCTGCTTCTCCTTTGTTCCCTGCAGCAGTGGCACACGGTGGGAAGAGAGGAAGGAAAGGGACAGGCAGCACTGAAGGTGGAATAGGTTGTACATTTCTCAGCCCCTGGGATGCAGCACCATCCATCCCCATCTCCCAGTGTCCTGGCTGGTGGCTGCAGTGTCACTGTTAAGGGACACTTTTGGTTTGCAGGTGCTGCTGCTGCTCGGAGCAGAAAGGAAACAGAATTTTGTTGTGTTGTCACTGCAGAGTTCCCTGGGAAAGCCAAAGGAGCCTGTGCTGGGGAAGTGCCCAGGCTGCTCCCCCTGTTTGTGTCTGTCCTCGTGCTGGGAAGGCTTGGCCCATGGAAAGGGCAGAGTGTGGGACACACCTGGGAGCCTCTGGCTGTGCTCTGCCAGGTGAAGGTGTGGGATTCTCACCTGGGAGCCTCTGGCTGTGCTGCTGCCAGGTGAAAGTGTGGGATTCTCACCTGGGAGCCTCTGGCTGTGCTGCTGCCAGGTGAAGGTGGGCCCAGCTCTGACTTCAGGGCCAGGTGATTCTTCATGGCTCATTTCTGCTTCTCAGAGCAGCAGCCACAGAAAATGCACACTTCCTTTTTCTGCCGGGATGGCTCTGACACCTGAGCACGGATGCTTTTTGAGGGGACAGCCCCAGAATCCCAGAGGGGCAGCTCTGCACTTCCCGGGTAAATCGGCAGGATGCTGTGGTGGAAGGCAGGAAGGTCTCTGGGTGCCACAGCCTGTGCTGTCTCCCCAGTGGTCGCTTGTTGCACAGCTGGCAACAGAAGAAACACGTGGGTTTCAGAGCAGCAGTTGCATCTCTAGGCAGCACTGACTAAAAAGCTTGCCTTTTTTTATTTACCTATTTTTATATGTTTCTAAAGATAATTAAGGATTGGTGAAAAGGGTCAATACCCCTGAAGGTTTACAGGACAAAGACATGGTTAATTATTTTTTTTCCACTCCAGGGAAAGGAATGAAAAACAATTTTACAAGTGTAAAATAATCCTGGCCGGTTAAGAAGAACAAGGACCATGTTTGCAGAAAAAGCATGGGAAACTACAGTTACAGTATAACAACTTATGAGGCCCTGTAAAACCAGGGCAACAGTCGCTGCCAAATTGTCTGCCCGACTTTAGGGTGAGCCCAAAGGCTGGGGGTTCGGCAGGGCTGTGCCGGAGCGGCGCTGGAGCTGCGCTGAGAGGCGGGGCCGGCGCTGAGAGGCCGGAGCGGAGCCTCTGGAGGGCGCGGTGCTCCGCATCCTGTGCCACCCGGGATTGATGCTCCCTCGCACCCCTCGCGTTTTGCTCCGCTCTCTCCCGACATCTGCGAATCAATGAGCTGACGTTGAGGGATGGGGTCGGGATCGGAGTGTTAGCGTGGATACACAGAATCACAGAATGATTCTATGAAGGTGCTTTATTAGAGCGCTGGAACCCCGGGGTAGGACACCCAAATCAAGAGTTCAACATCATTCCAGAATCAAAGCATTTTTATACATAACTCTCATATGATCATTTGTTAATCACTAACTCGATATTATGCTGTTGTATTATTGGTTTTACCGTGCACAAGTTTCAATCCCCCTTTGTTTTCATTCAACCATAAGTTTCAGCTCTTTTGTTTCTACTCAAGCATAAGTTTCAGCTCCCCACTTCTGCCACCCCCTCCCAAATAATTATATTTACTAACGATTACATCTAGAACATGCTGCTCGGGCCTACTATGATTTTAAAACCTACCTGATTTTAAAACCTACCCTGATTTTAAAACACTTTGTCCCAATGTTATCAGGAGGAGCGGGACCCCCCCTCCTGCCTGCTCTGATCGAAGCTCTCCCCAGATGTGACAGCAGGGACAGGTGGGGACAGCGCAGGGTGGCCGCTTGCCCCTGGAGCTGAACCTGGGCAGGGAGGGCAGCAGGCTCCGGGCAGGGCTCTCAGGTGCAGGGGGCTCTGAAGGACGGCCTTTGCTCCTCTGGTTTCTTTTATTCCCATTATTTTTGCGAGGGCCTCCCCTGGGAGCTGCAGGTGGTTTGATCGACACTCCAGAGGCAGCACGGGAGGGTAAATAAGGCTTTCTCGTGGAGTTTATTGCAAGCTGCCTTTCAGTTCCACTCTATTTTCACCAGCTGTTTACAAAATGCCCTTTGCTACTGAAATCAGCTTTCAGCAAAGCAGCAGTGGAGGATTTTGCCAAAGGAGCCTGAGTTTTGCCGTGTGCTTTTTTTTTTCCTTGGCTGCACCTTGAGAAAGCAGCCAATTATAGTGTGATATAAAGAAACTCAACTGGCAGCTAAAACACTTGACAGGCTGATCAAAACAAGGCGAGGAACTTACTCTCAACCTGCTGCAGACATATTTAGCCTTGAGTGATACTGGCAAAGGTTCAAGAGAAACCGCAGCAGCACGCCCGATGTGTGTTTGGTTTCTAATCACTAACACTTCATTATACAAAATAAATACTTTATTATTACAGTGTTTATTAAATTACATCATTTGCGGCGTGCCTTATAGTCGTGGATACAGATGGCAGTCTGGTTTTGGTGGTGGGAATAATGCTCTTTTTTTTATTATTATTTTTTTTAATTCCCTGAGAAGACATTCCCAGCCCCAGACCACGGCTTGCTTGTCGTTCCCCGCCGTGCAGGGGTAGGAGGTGGCAGCTTTCAGACCTTTACGTCTGTTTTTTGGGAGCTGTCCAAGGAAAGGTTAAAAAGCAGGACTGTGGAGTAGCCCTGATGTCCTGACCAACATCCTTCCTCTCACTAAAACAGCATCTGATGTCTGGGGCTACTGCTGAGGCCACGAGGACTCATTAAAGTGTGGTGAGGTGCCTCAAGCGTGAAAGTTGCTGCATAAAATCAGATTCTTTTTATTAAATGAGGACATCCATTACTCTGCACCAGCTACTGTACATGTTATAATTCACTTTATAGCACCATCTGTTAAGACTGTCTTGCTTAAGCTTTTCGTAGCATTTTTTTATTGCAAGTTATTAAAAAATACGGCTGCATCTATTAATCATTTATTAATAAAGGGTTTATAAATGGACTCTCAGTTTCCAGAATTAGTCAACTCGTCCGTGCTGTACTGAGTCCTGTGGTGCTTGTGCTCCTTGGGGTGCAGTGTCTCCCCAGGGAGCCCGTGGGAGCAGCACCCAGTGCTCCTGCCTGTGCTGCTGGGGTTGGGAAGGGCAGGGGTGAGGGAGAATTCAGCCCAGGAGAGCAGCAGTGAGCCCCAGGGGTGTTCTGCCAGCAGCTGTGTGGGGCATGGTGTCGCCCTGGTTTTACAGGGCCCCATAAGTTGTGACACTGTAACTGTAATTTCCCATGCTTTTTCTGTAAACATGGTCCTTGTTTTTCCTAATCAGCCGGGATTGTTTTGCACTTGTGAAATTGTTTTTCATTCCTTTCCCTGGGGTGGAGAAAGATGATTGACCATGTCTTTGTCCTGTAAACCTTCAGGGGTGTTGACCCCTTTCACCAATCCTTGATTGTCTTTAGAAACCTATAAAAACAGGTAAATAAAGAAGGGCAGGACGCTTTTGGTCGGTCCTGCCTGGAGATTCAACTGCTGCTCTGAGACCCGTGTGTTTCTTCTGTTGCCAGCTGTACAACAGCATGGCTGTGCTGTTACTGCTTTATTGTTTTATTGGTGTTCAAAGGTGAGGGCTGGGAGGGCAGAAAGCTCCTCTGGAGCCAGAGCAAGCTGCAGCCTCAGCATCCCTGCACCATCCTCCCTCCATAACCTGCTCCAAGCTGAGTTTACTCTTCAGCTGCACTGTTCCTGTTTGCATTTCTCACCTGCTGTTGACCTGCCCCAGGAAGCAGGAGTTTCTTGTCCAGGAGTAGGGATTTTATAGGTGCTTTGTTTTGAGCACTTTAGAAGAGGTGAATGTCTCTGTTAAGGAAGGAGTGCAGGGTGAGCCTTCTCCTCCTGGCCAAGTGCTTTTTGGAGGCTCTGAACATCAGGGCTTGCACCAAGCACCCTTTGGAGCATCCATTCCCAGTGAGTGCCTCCCTCCATCTCCATCCCTGCATCAGGTCAGGCACAGCCTGTGGTGGGATTGTTGCTCCATGGAAATGTCAGTGAGAGACCTGGGAAAGCTGTGTCCCCTGTGCTTGCTGTGACAGTCACACACTGATGTCCCCATTCCTGACCAGGCACCCCTTGGACAGGAGCATTTTGGAGCAAGTTGTGAGGTCAGTGTCTGCTTTGCAGGATCCTCTGCTGTGGTTTTTGGCCAAAGAGGATCCATTTTGGGCTTGAACAGCAGGGAGAGCTTGTCTTTGCCTTGGACACCCTGATCTCGCCTTGAGGGGACGATGCTCTAATGGCACAAGGTTCCTGTCAGCTCTCAGCATTGATAAACAGAAGAGCACATCCTGGGATGTCTTCCAGCCTCCTGTGCAGAGTGGGAAATAAGAGCACTGAAAAACCTGAAGGAAGAAAGTTGTTCTGCTGAGGGGTGGGAGCAGCTTATGGAAATCTGCACTCGGGGTGCCCCGGTTGTGGCGCGTGCTGCCCGCTCGGCTCGGCTCTGCTGGGCAGCTTTGAGCTGTGTTGTGCTGCCTGTGCAGTGACAGCCCTGGCTGTGCCCTACAACCCCTTCCATGGTAAATATGCCAAGATGCAGATTTCCTGCCCTGCAGTCCCGAGAGCTGCTGTTTCAATGCCAGCCTTGCTGCGTGTCTGATTTAAGGTGCTCTGAGGATCAGACCCTCTAAAAACCATCCCCCGTCTTACAACGTCGCACTCAAAGCCATCAAAATCATCTTGTTTGGACCCTTCTTCCCAGGGAAATAGGAATGCTGTGTGCCCAGAGGTGGTGTGGGATTCGGGACAAGCTCTCCCTGATGTTCTGTCCCCCATGGTGGGAGGGAGCCTCAGACCTGGCACAGGATGAGTGGGAGGTGTTGCTCTGGGATGTTGTGTGCTCACAGCCCTGAATTCCTGAAGGCCAGGAGAGCCTGTGCTGTATCTGGGAGCAAACTTTGTCCTTGTCACTGGTGTTCTGTGTGTGAGCCAGGCTGGGCTGGGTGCTGGGGCTCTCCACCTTGGCTGGGCTGCACAGGGAGATCAGGGCTCGGCAGTCACTGTTGCCTCTGGGAAGGAGAAGCGTGCACTGCACTGAGCCTCTCCCCTGGATCTGTCACTTCTGCAAACATCACTCTGGGCAGCTCTTTTGGTTTATTTTTAAAAGAAAAGCAAATCCAAGCAGAGGAGCCTGAGCTCCAATAGCCAGGCACGCTGGGGATCGCGGCCCCCATCCAGTTTCAGCTGGAGAGAGGCTGAAAGTCTTTTCATCTGTTAATGGGAGGCTTCAGAGGAGTAATTTTATTTCAGACTCAAAGAGGAGTCGGTGGAGGGAGGAGCAGGTCACCAGTGAACGGATTATGTTTGATCACTTCTCACAGACCTGGCTTTAAAAAGTTAGAGGTTTTCTTTCCCATCTCCCCAGATCTGCCGTCTGTCCTCAGCATCTGTTCCCAAGTAATGGCTTTTGATGTGTGTGGGGAAATATAAAAAATGGAACCAGAGCCTGTCATATTTACTTATATTTCCAGGTCCCAGGGAAAGCACTTGCTCCTTTCAGTATGCCTCCAGCATAGGAAAGGTTTAAAAGCTTCAGCCTGGAATGCAGAGGGGCCATCAAACTGTGCTGATGAATAAATGATTAAAACCAGAGTCACACAGAGCGCAAACAGTTTGGGGTTATAACAAACATGAGACGAAGCCACCGAGGGCCTGATTTCTCTTTGAAGAGGAGAATGTTTCTCTCTCTCTGCATATTGGTTGTGAAGTGTTGGAGGCTCAGTCCTTGGGAGAGAGCAGAGCTCCCCTTGGTGCTCTCCCATCTCATGTGCCCATCTGCTTTTCTGGGATGATTTGGTGTTGGATGTGTGTGCGTGGTCCTGCAGTCCCTTTGCTGCTGCTGTCGAGTTACAGGAGCTTCCCACCCTTGTGTTTGGCACAGAGTCTCACCAAACAAGCAGCTGCTTTGGCCACAGCCCTGTTGCTCCCACAGACATTCCAAAAATCACTGGCATCCCTTTTCCTCGAGGGTGCTTCCCACATGGCAGCGGTCGATGCTAAACACAGACCCATCTCCCTGAGTGAAAGGGAAGTAAAGGGCTGAGTTACCCTTGCATTAGAGGCATTGTTATTTTTGAAAAGGTTTGAAAAGATTCAATTACAACAGCAAATGGCACAATAATTTTATAGAAGAGAGGAGCTGTTGTGTCTGTCAATAGAGGCAGCACCGCAGGCTGGCTGTGATCCCTTTGTGGGCTGATGGAAAAATCCATGCTGGTATTTGCTTCCTTTACAGCTTGTAGTTCTTCTGGTTTTGGGAATTTTCTGTCAGCCAGAATTTTACATGGTTTAGCACACAACTGGGTTTGCCACCTTCTCCTCTCCTGTGCATGAGAAGATGCCCAGGTGTTGGATTTGGTGTTTCTGGCTGGTTCATGGCATTGCACATCTCCCTCTGTAAAGGGAAAAGTTGTTGCCTTTCCTCCTCTATGCTCACATCTCTTCCTTCAGGTGATCTTGGCAGGTCTGGAGGCTGCTTGGGCAGTTGCTCTGTGGACTGACCACCCCTTGGAGCTTGTGTGTTCCTCCATCCTCGTTCACCATCTGCGTGCTGGGAAAAATACATGGGAAAAATCTCCCAGCTGTGCCTTTCTGTGCTTGTTTTGTACCCACTGGTGTCATTTTCGCCTTTATTTTTTCTTTAATGATGGCAAAATCCCACTGGCCAGCTCATGACATGTTTTTGAGCAGTGGGAGGGGAGGAAAATCAGGAATGTCATGCTGACAGGAAGGCTCTTGGGAACATTTCTCTGCTGGCACAGGCAGCCCTGACCCAAAGCCTTGGCTGCCGTTATTGCTGGTGGGAAGCTGTTCCCACTCTTGCTTTCTTGCAGTGAGAAACTTTTTGTTTCTAGCCCTTGGTTATCTTAAAAAAAATCCTGATCCATCTCTTGAGCATATTCCATGGGAAGGCTGCTGCTTCCCTTCTTTGCAGAGCCCTGGCACACAGTGCCATATTTGCTTCCCAAACCCATGGCTTTTTAAAAGCATTTGGAGGCATCAGGTGAGCAAAACAAAACGGAATTTTGGGCTGCCAGTACCCTGTGCACAGGGAATTGAGGTGGTGACAGTGACAGTGACAGTGACAGTGACAGTGACAGTGGCAGTGGGATAACCCAGGGGAGATGGATTGTGCTGCTCCAAGCCTGGCGCTGTCAGAGGATGGGTGAGGGAAGGACAAAGCTGGCGCCTTGCACGGGATTGATTGATTAGTCCCAGCTAACGAGGCTTTCCCAGATCCTCCTCTCCAAGCACAGAGTTACAGTTAGAAGCCAGGAATAGCAGTTCCAGCTGGCTGGGCAGTGCCAAGCCCTCTGGCCAGCTCGGGCTCTGCAGACAGCTCGGAGCTGCCAGCTTTGCACCACGGCTCAGTCCTGCAAAAACACATGGGAAGGATCCAGATTTGGCTGAGCAGGAGCAGAGCAGGTGGAGAGGTTTGGCTGTCAGCAGATCACCCCAGCAGCTGGTGGCACAAATCCAAAGGCAGCTGCTTATCCTCAGGAAGGGGCTGTTGCTGGGTGAGCTGGACTGACACAGAAAAAGCTGCTCCCATGGCTGGAGTGCAGGAGGGAGGATTTTATCCAAGGCAGCAGTTTGAGCTGGCACGTGGGGACAGGGGACTCT
The DNA here is from genome assembly GCA_013400955.1 of Drymodes brunneopygia. Taxonomy (NCBI): domain Eukaryota; kingdom Metazoa; phylum Chordata; class Aves; order Passeriformes; family Petroicidae; genus Drymodes; species Drymodes brunneopygia. The sequence continues at coordinate 45,543 of VZTZ01013231.1, read as the reverse complement.
GGGGTGCAAGGGAGACTTGCTCTGTTCAGATGGGTTTGGGGTATTTTCAAATCCAAAATCATGTGACAAAATCTCTGCTGCGTGGCCAGACTGGAAGTCTGCCTGTGCTCCCACAGCTGCTCAGGACTTGGGAAGGCAAAACAAAATCACACAGCAAGGACTGAACAAACCCTGAGCATCTGTTTCCCTTCAATCCCCTGGGCACTGTCCTGATCCCTGCTTGCCATCACACGTCCTTCCCTGCCCACAGCAATGGCTCTCAGGGGCACCAGGCCAAGAAGAGCAGGTCCATTCAGACTTTATAGAGACCCTTCTCCACCCTCCTGCCTGGAATGGGAAAGATTTTGGGGAAAAAACAGAGCTGTGAGGAGCATGGGGGAGGTTAGACCCCTCTAAGTGCAGTTTTGCCTAATCTGCCTGGTAGGATCTTGCTGATCAGTGGGTTTCTGCAGGGAGTGAGATGTTCTCTCTCTGGGCATATCAACCATCAGTGCAGGAAGTCACATTCCAGTCCTGCTTTCCTTTTCCCAGGGGATGTTGCAGTGCTCGTGTCCCACCTCCCAGGGTGTCCCTTGTGCATTCATCTCCCCCCACCGAGGGCCATCCCTGGGCTGGGGGTGGCATGAGCTCCCTCCTGTCGGCTGGGACAGCGCTTTGTGGACGTGCCCTGCTCTGTTAACAACAACCACGCGGTGCTGGGAGGGTTTTTTTTGGGAGCTGATTGTTCTGGAGCAGCGGAGTGCGAGATGCGGGGGGGAGGCGGCGCCGGCGCGGCCGGGGAGAAAGGGATGAAACGGAGCCCGAGCGAGCAGAACGGAGAGAAGGGGCAGAGTGACAGCATGAAGGAGAATCCCTGGCTCACCTTCAATCAATCCCTGCCTTGCCTGGCTCGTGTGCAGCCGAGCGTGTGCGGGGAGCGCCGAGGCAGCGCTCGGTGTCAGGAGCTGTTAGGGAATACATTTGTCACCGGCGGGGCAGGGACCGCAGCGCCGTCAGCGGGGCTCTGATTTATTGATGCCTTTGGATCACTCCTGCCTCGGGAAGAGCTTACCTGGCAGGGAGACTGGCGAGGTGTGGCTGGAAGGGGCTCAGGTGTGACGTTTATGGCTCTGACCCCTTGTTGGCTGCTCATTGCAGAGGGGTCTTTGTCCACGTCGCAGCAGAGCTGGCTGCTGGAGTTTGGCCCCATTCATAGTTCCCACTCCTATAGGTTATGGGTATAACCCATAGGTTAGCAGGAGTTGCTGCTGAAGAACGTTATTCCCACGGGGAGCATTCCTCTTGGGAAGAGTGTGGTTGGGGTGCTGGCCCTCCTGAAAAGCTTCTGTTGGCTCCTGCTGCCACTGTGGGTTCTGATGGCTCCTCTGAGCTCACTGGGGACACGGCTCTCTGCACCTCACCATTTTCACAGAGTCTCACTCCCAATTCCAGTGCATGATCCCCCTCTTCCCAGCTTTGCCTCAGAGGTTGGAGTCCGTGGGCCCCAAGCTGTGTGTTGGATCAGGTGTGGGCTGTGTCTTTCCAAAGAAGAGCTCCCATGCTTTGGAAGACTCTTGGCTTTGTGCAGCCTTTGAAAACTCTGCACGATAAGGGAATGAACTGATTCTGCCACAAGCTTCCATCTTCGTGAGCAAATTCTTGGCTGCAACATGACAGGACTAAAAAATGCCATTTCCATCATCTCATGAGTGATGGTGGGTGGGGGATCCACTGGTGGGATGAGAGATGAACTTGGGAAGTAAGGGTGTGATGGAAGTTGGGGACTTGTTCTGGGCAGGGACGAGGGGCACACAACAGCTTCCAGCTCTACTTCCAAGAACTCTCAGATAGCAAAGGTGTATTTTTATCCATGTGTTTCCCTTCCTTCCTTCCTAGGTGTGGAAGAAGCTCCTGAGCTCCCAAGCTCCCCGTGTCAGTGTGTTCATGGCAGTGCCCACCATCTATGCCAAGCTGATGGAATATTACGACGAGCATTTCACCCAGCCCCAAGTGCAGGATTTCGTGCGTGCCTTTTGCCAGGAGAACATCAGGTGGGTGAGCTCCTTTCAGCATCACCTCTTTCAGTGCTGGTTGTTGTGCTTTGGTGTCTCTTTGACAGGGACAAGGGTGACATTATTTAATTGTGAGCCACTCTTGCATGGGAAAGCCAGGAGGGGCTCATTTTGTGTCACCATGGCTGAGGACTTTGTCCTGCAGCCCAGGCTTCTACTCCAGGATCTCTTCTAGGAGGCTGTCCTCATTAACTTAAACCCCTTATCAGGCAGAGATTGTGAGGGACATCTTTGATACTAGTTAAAAACCTTTTGGGGCTGCAGGTTTTCCATAGAGCTTTTCGTGCCCCTGTGCCAGGCTGCAAATTCCCTGGAGCAAAGTTTCCTGGAAACTCTGTAACCTGGGCTTTCCCTGTGCAGGTTAATGGTGTCAGGCTCAGCAGCCCTGCCTGTGCCTGTCCTGGAGAAGTGGAAGAGCATCACAGGGCACACCTTGCTGGAGAGGTATGGGATGACTGAGATTGGGATGGCGCTTTCCAACCCTTTGCATGGAGCCCGTGTGCCAGGTAGGAGTCTCCAGAGGGTGCCCCCTCTTTGCAGGCCTTTGCTGGGCAGTGCTCTGGCCTTCTCTCTTCACAGGAGTGAGGAGAGGCCGTGGTAGGCACTGGAAAGCCAGGACATGGATGTGTGGGAGGGTTTCCCAGGGATCCAAGCTGTGTGTGCAGAGCTGGCAGTGGTGCCCGCAGGCCTGACCAGGCTGGCACACTCCAGGCTGATGCTTTATTACTTCCAAAATCTCAGTGGATTGAAGGAGTGTTTCTTCAGCTCCTGCTGCCTGGAGTTGTATTTTTGAGTGGTGTCACACAGGATTCTCCACACAGCACTGCCTGTCCAACCCATCAGTGCTGAGCACTTAAAATAGGACGTCTGCTCACTCTTATTTTAGTGCCTGTTTCTTGCCTCTTCAGGAACTCAAAAATTGTCACACCTCGCTGTACACCCTGGGCCTGTTCTCTCCTTGTCTTCCCCCTCCCCTCTCCGAGCTACACTCTGTGATTTCCTCTCCATAGCTGTACTTTCTGGAACCTAGAAATAAATTGATCTGAGACATTGCAAAATACAAGATGCCCCCACTCTCCCTGTGGTTGCAGCGTGGCCATCTGTGTGCCCACCCTGTGCCACCTGCCTCCCCACGGGCTGTCTGTGCAGGCATGGCACCATCTGCAGCCTCCTGGGGAACTGCTGTTACCCCAAGGGGGGGTCCTGGGTGTCACAGCTTCCCACAGCACCCCAATCCCATGGGATGCAGGAGCTGGGTCCCACGGGGGTCACACAGGGAGAGGAGAAGCCAAAACTCCCCCTCGTTGACTCCTCAGCCTGAGAACAGCTTGTAACACAAACTCTGTTTTACTTTTGCAGGGTAGCTGTCATTCCCTCCCTCACCCCACCTCAGCCAGTTTTATCTTCCTCCAGCAGCCCCATCCCTGCAGGCAGGAGAGGGAAGCAGGCAGGAAAAACAAGACTCCCATCTGCAGGAGCTCGAGCTGTGTGGGAGCCCCACAGCCCAGGGTGACAGGGCAGGGATCATTTCACTCTCCCTGTGGCCTGCTTAATTTGCTTTTTATTGATTTTCGTCAGGGAAAATGAGTGGAGACTCCAGAAATTTCCCAGGGGACTGAAAGAGAAAAGGAATAAGACTGGAAGTAACATGGCAGTGCAGAAGCTGGCACCCAGAAGGGCAGCTCCTGCCCCAGAGATGGTGGCTGTGCTCCTGAGGCATCATCCCTGTGGATGCCAGGGTCTGCAGGGGACCTGGGGACAAATCCTCTCGTGCAGCCACAGCAGAGGGGCTGGGGACTGTCACTCCAGCCCCATCCAGGGGCTCCTGCAGCCCCAGGAGGGGAGAGAAGTGTCTCTCAAAGGTGGGGATCAGCAAGAGACCGTACAGAAAGGAGGCTATAATTGAATAGGCTTGATTAATTTATTTCAGGAAGTGTCAGCTGGGAAGCAGATGGGTGAAGCTGAGGCATAATTTAGTGGAGCTGTGAAAAAGCTTTTGATCTAGTGCCCTGTTAGAGGCTGGGCAGGAGGTCACCAGGTACCACAGAGCATCCCAGAGTCAGCTGAGGGTGGCCTGGGAGCAGGGGACATCTGCCAGAGGATTTCTCCTGGAGTGGGAGCAGCACACATCCTTCTCTACTGCTCTGACCTGTTGGGGTGAGCCCAGAGGAGGCCCCAGGATGATCAGAGGGATGGAGCACCTCTGCTGAGGGAATTGGGATTGTTCAGCCTGGAGAGGAGAAGGCTTTGGGGTGACCTAATTGTGGCCTTCCAGTTCCTGAAAGAGCCTTCAAGGAAGATGGAGGGGGACTTTGGACAAGGGCCTGGAGTGACAGGACAAGGGGGAATGGCTTCACCCTTAAATTTAGGTGTAGATATTGGGAATTCTTTCCTGTGAGGGTGGGCAGGCCCTGGCACAGGGTGCCCAGAGAAGCTGTGGCTGCCCCTGGATCCCTGGCAGTGCCCAAGGCCAGGCTGGACAGGGCTTGGAGCAACCTGGGACAGTGGGAGGTGTCCCTGCCCATGGCAGGGGGTGGAATGGAATGAGCTTTAAGGTCCCTTCCAAACCATTCTGTGATTCATGAGCCTCTGAGGAGAGATCCTGGGGCTTCCCTTGCCCTCTTCCAGACCCTTGGTGTGGCAGGGGAAGGGTCGAGTCCTTGGACCCTGCCCATCCTGCCCGTGTCCCCACCAGTGTCACCAGCAGTGTGTCCCCACTCTCCAGCCACAGCACAGCTCTGAAGGGGCAGGGGCAGGGGTGGGAATGTGGGAGCTTTCATTTCCAGAAGCAGCAAAGATGAAAGATTCGAAAGATAAATGTTTGCTTGTATATGGTTAAAACCCTGCTTAAAATGCCTCTGTTTTCACCAGCTCTCATTCTAATCCCCCCTGGTGCTGTTACTGTGAAGGGAGATGAATAATTCATGGCCGGAGAATGCCTCACTGGGCCTAATCACCACTTTAATTGGAGGTTTAGATCAGAGGCAGCTAATAGCTGCTACAGCGGGGACTCCGTGTATTGTTGACAGTGAGATCCTTGAGTGCCTTATCGTTGGCCTGTTCCAATCCTCCCGGGACCCCGCGGCTCACAGCAGCACCGAGCTACCCAGATACCGAAGGACACGGAGCACGGGGCCAATTAAATTTATCTGGGAAGAGCTGACAACTTTTTTCAAACAGAGGAGAGCGGGTGGGAGCAGCAGAACGGTGTCACCCCCTCCTGCCCGCAGCCCGGTGACGCCGCGGGCGGGCTGCCAGCATTGCTGAGCATCCCTGCAAATTGGAGGGATGCAGAGGGGAAGGAGCAGAGATTTCTCCCCAGTTTCCCCTCAGGGTTATGGCTGGGGACAAAAGGAAGCCAGTGCAGAGGGTTGACCCTTTCTGGTCACCCCAATTGTGGCTGGGTGAAGGCAGGACCTCCGGGGTTGTTCCTTTGGGAATGGGCTCCCATTTCTGCTGACCCGTTGGAATTGGCACAGGGTGTGTTTTGTCACGGTGGATGGGCCTGGGAAACTCCAGTCATTGTTTTTGTCCAAATTCTATTAATCTTGTCAGGTTTGTGGAGTTCTAGTCATTGGTATGAGCTTTATCAGCCTTTACAGATGTTGATTTCGAAGTTTTTTTTCCTAAATACCAGAAAAGCTTCTCCAGACAGAAACATAAGGAAACAGCTCTCCACCAGGGACTTGTTTTACCCACTGGTTTTATTTTAGCCAAGTAGGAGAGGAATTGGTGGGGCTGCGTTGGTAACTGGGATCTGAAACAAAACACTGTGTGGGGAACACATCACCTCCTCTGTGCCTTCGGCTGTGCCAGCACTGACTGATTTTGGTGCCTCATTCCCAAGGGCTGGGACCAGCATTGGGCACCAATCCTGGGCTCCTGCTGCCCATGAATCACTGCCCATTTCCATGTTGAGCTCAGCAGTTCACATCCAAGGAAGAAGCATCTTCCAGGAAGGCATCTGGCTGATCTTGATTTGAAAAATTCCAAGCCTGTGAGAGCCCCTGGCAGTTCCTTGCCTCGGTTTCTGCTCCCTCCAGGAGCTTTCCAGGGCTGACTTTGTGGTCCCTGCCCACAGACGTGCCGTGTTTTGTGGGCAGATTGGAGTCTGTTCACACACGGTGTTTCTCACCCTGCAGAAACTGTTCCCACAGAAGGCTAAAAGGTGGCTCAGCAGCCTTGCAGGCAGCACTGAGGGTGTTTTCTGTGACTTGTTACTTGCTTTGAGGCCTGAGCCTCCCGTGGCAGGTGCAGGATTGTTTATAACACATATGGTGTGATTTTTAGGGTTGTCCTGTGCAGAGCCAGGAGTTGGACTTGATGATCCTTGTGGGATCCAACTTCTGTGGTTCTCTGATTCCATAAATACCTCGACACGGTACCTCGGGGCACTTCTGGCTCGTGGCTCCCTCCTTCCCCTGCTGCAGCTCTCTGTCCCTGAGCCCTGGCAGTGTCTGGCCTGGAGGAGGGAGCAGCCCAGGGGTGCTGGTGGTGAGGGAGGACCTGGCTGTGCTGGCCAAAGGCAGTTGTGAGCAGAGCAGTCACGGATCACGGAGCTGCCACGTCGCTTTGTGTTTATTTCCAGCCAGATTTGCTAATTGTCCGGGTAGTTTTCGCTGCAATAAAATCTCACTCCCTCATAGCCCATCTGCTCCTGGCTGATCCTGCAGGGATGCCATAAATCTGGGCTACGACGACATATCCATTTCCATGGCAACTGACCAGTGTAGCAGACAAAATCATGATGTCACAGATAGCAGCTCTCCAGGGCTTCAGCAGGAGAGTGAGAGCAGGACAGGGAAAATGCCACTTGAACCCAAATGCCTGAAATACGAGCGACAAGAGGAGGACAGGGCTGAGCTCCAGGTCCTGCACTCCCTGCTCTAGGGAATTCCCAGTGTCAAGGTGATCCTGGCAGGCCTGGAAAGCATCAGCTGGAGGCACTTCAGGGGGAAAAAATGAATCATCCTTTAAAATAAAGAGCACAGTTACCAATTTATAGACTCACAGAATGGTTTGCTTTGGTTTGGAAGGGATCCTTAAGCTCATCTTGTTCCATCCCCCCTGCCATGGGCAGGGACACCTTCCACTATCCCAAGGTGCTCCAAGCCCTGCCCAGCCTGGCCTTGGGCACCTCCAAGGATGGCACAGCCACAGTTTCTCTGGGCACCTGTGCCAGGGCCTGCCCACCCTCTCAGGGAAGGATTTCTCCCTGATATCCCATCCAACCCTGCCCTTGGCCAGTGGGAAGCCTTTCCCCCTTGTCCTGGCCCTCCAGGCTCTTCTGAAAAATCTTTCTCCAACTGCAGCTCAGTCCTGTCCAGTCCTGCTGAGGCACAGGTTGCTGTGAGCTGCTGTCCCTCTCCCTGCTCACGGGGGATGAAGGTCACAGGTCCCATTCTGCCACAGGAGCTGTCCTGTGCCACTGAGTCTGAGCTAGACCTGCTGAGCCAGCAGCTGCCCACCCCACAGGCCACAGGAGCAGAGCTGCCCTCTCTGCTGAGCTTTCAGGTGCTCCCCAGGAAGAACAGGCACTAAACCAGGGGGTGGGGGAGCTGCAGGTTGGGGAGCTCTGGGTCACAGACACAGCTTGGAGCTCAGTGCTGGTCATTGTGACACTGTGTCAGCTCCTTGGCTTTGAAACTGAAACCTGTGGAAGAACAGGGTGCCTTTGATCCCTGCTTTTCTGCTGTGATGTTTTCTCTCCAGTGTATTGATGTCTCCTAAAACTGAGATAATCCCTGGCAATTCTCAGCTGTTAAGCCTTTGCCTCCCCTGTCAGGTGCAGGCTGTAGAGGAGCAGAGTAATCTCTGTGCTCTCTCTGTTCACAGCTTTTGTAGCTTTTGTGGTGCCTTTCCTTTTTTTTAAAAAAAAAAGAAGAAACAGCTTCATTCCTGAGCTCTGAAGCCGTGCAGATGTCTTCAAAGAGTGGCCAGGAGAGACTGTTCAGGGCTGGAGACACGTTTGTGTTCAGAGGCATTCCCAGCACTGCCTGCTCAGCACACAGCAGCACCATCCCGACATTTCCACACGGACACACAGCCCTGAGGGGACAGCCCCTGCTAGGGAGTCCTTTAGTGCCAGCACAGCCTGCAGATGCCATTGCCAGACGAGCAGCTGCTCTCCTGCACCCCTGAGTCTGTGATTTCCCTGTTCCCACGCTGCTCTCCCCGCAGGTTCCGTGGGCACCCCGCTGCCCGGCGTGCAGGTGCGCATCGCCAGCGAGACCCTGCGGGACGGGGCTCGAGCCTACTCCATCCACGCCCAGGGGGATGAAAACAGCACCCAGGTACTGCCACCTTCTCACTGCTTCACTTTGGAAAGGTCTTCACTCTTCTGTCTCCTTCCCAGCCCTTTGAAAGGCTGAGGAGTGAGGCTTGCACTGCTCTAGTTCCCAGGAATTCAGTGATAGTTTCTTGTACTTTTTTTGTGGGTTCCTATACTTGTGGTATTTTATGGATTGGGCAAGTGCTCTCCATGCTGTCATGGAATGGTTTGGGTTGGAAGGGACCTTAAAGCCCATCCAGTCCCACCTGCTTCCATGGGACACCTTCCACTGTCCCAGGCTGTTCCAAGCCCTGTCCAGCCTGGCCTTGGACACTGCCAGGGATCCAGGGGCAGCCACAGCTTCTCTGGGCACCCTGTGCCAGGGCCTCCCCACCCTCAGAGCCAACAATTCCTTCCCAATATCCAATCTAAACTCTATTTCACTCTGAAGACCAGGTCTAGTGGAAGGTCCCTGCCCATGGAAGGAGATGAGATTTAAGGTCTCTCCCAACCCAACCATTCCATGATTCTGTGATTGGAAGGGCAGGACTGGTGGCCTTGGGGGTTGCACTGATTTTGAAACAGCACTGGGGGAAACCCATCAGGTTTCCATGGAAGTCCAGCTCCACATGGAAGCTGCACCTGCAGTTCTGGTGTGCCAGAGATCAGGGATTTGGGATGGGGAGCATGACCTACCCCTGCTGGGGTGCTGAGTGTTCCCACTGCAGCAGCAGCCCCAGCCCAAGGTCCAGGCTGTCTCTTCCCACAGAAGTGGCTGAGCAGGGCCTGCATTCCTGCCCCCTCCCCTCCACACCCTCACTGTGGGTGTTGTGCTGCTCTGCCAGATCCATCCCTGGTGATGTCTGGGCTTGGCTGAGCAGATAAATGCTGTGTGTGTGACAGAGGTGACCCCAGTGGTGACACCGCGCGGGCGGGACACGGGCAGGCGTGAGATTCAACCTCAAATAGGTTCCTTCACTCATTCCCCTGGGAAATGGCTTCTCCTCCAGCCACCTGCGTGCTGAGGGTTTGAAAGGAGCTCCCCTGACTGTGGTGTAAGCACTGCTGAGAGGCTCAGGAAAACCTTTTTTTTTGCCTGAATTATCTGGTGGCAGGTGGAGGAGCCAGCAGGATCCCATGGAAGTCCGTGGGTGGGCTGTGCTCAGGTTGTGCTTTGTGTTCTGATGCTGTGAGAGCTGAATCCACCCCAGCCATGTAAAACAGCCCAGGGGACAGCTGAGAGGGACCACGGACTGTGGCTTTTCTTAGAAAAAACCCTCTTTGCTGCTCTGTATTCTGTGCCAGTGCTGTGGCGTGGCCAAGCAGTGGGCAGAGCAGGAGACTCCCCATGTCCTGTTTTTGTCACTCCCTGGATGAGTGTTACGTTTCACAGGTTTGTCCTCTGATCCCAGAGTTTGCTCTTGGCCTTTTTTTCCCACTTGTGTGGAACTGAGACATGAAATATAACGTGTCCCTTTTAATAATGATCCTATAATGCTTTTTTCCCCTCAGGGACCCCTGGGTGCTTTACAAATTAGGTCTCAGGCACGAGAATCCCCAAAGTGCAGCTACTTCCAGGATGAAATGTGGATGTTGTTCTACTGAATTATGAGAGGAAAAAAATATGGAATGTTATTTTTTTCTGCTCAGTACTCCTTCCCCTTCCTCCTCATTGCACTGAGTGACCAGAGAAGGGGAGCACAGACGATCTGTGTCTGGTGCTGGAAGCCCAGCACCCCCTCAGGGCTTCACAGAGCTGGGATTCACATAATTCTCCTCTTTCCTCTGGCTTCAGTTTATTTTGGGGTCAGAGGAATTGCCTTTTATCCCGGTGATTTCTCACCTGCAGCCTCCAGTATGGGTGGTGAAGTCCATACCCACGGCTCACAATTCTTCCAGGAGCTCCCACCAGTTCTGGCCTTGGCTCCCTGCCCCTTGCTGATGGTTCACTTTCCGTCAGACTCTCCCTGGGGGATCTTTTGAATGTTCTGGTGAATTCTCAAGTCATCAGCCGGGGAGGGTGTGGGGAGGTGGTAATTTGCCTCTGGGCACTGGCTCATGGGTTGGTCCCTCTCTGAAAAGCTGTCCCCATCTCACCCACCGTTCCTCTTGTCCCAGCTTAACTGGGAGTTTCTTCAGGCTGGAGGGACAGCAATGGTGCCATCTGTTCAGGCCACCCTAGGAGGGAGTGGCTGCCTGGGTGCCTCCAGGACATCCCCAACATTTCCAGGAGCAGAGCAGAGCCAGCTGCCTCTGTCCCTGGGACTGTCACAAGGTGGGAAGAACAGTCCCTGCTCCCAGCGTGTGTTGGCACAGACGGATGCGGGGAGGTGCCAGGAGTTTGGGTTTTGTGTGCCCTGGGCACGGAGTGTGACTTTCCCTGGTGTGACCACGCGGGCAGGCAGGTGGCAGCCGTGGTGACAACACCTCTGCTCCCAGGGATGCTGGAATTCCAGTGCCTCACACCTGCGGTGCCAGGCAGAGCCTCACCTGCTCAGTGCCTGCCCCAGACGCTGCTGCTGGCACTGTGTGCATCATGCTTGGTTAATAATTCATGGCAGGAGAGACAACGTCAGTGGAATTTATTTAAAACAAGGCAGCTCTGACAGTCCGAGTGCTCATCACGCTCCAGCAGTCCCAGAAAGGCCTGGCTTTGTTTGAATCAGCTCCTCCACGGTGCAGGGGCTGGCCCAGGGCTGGGAAGAGCTCCTTGGTGTCACCTTGCTTGTGCCACCAGATAACCCCGTGGCCTTTTCCTTGCCTCCTGTGAGAAGGATGAACAAATCTTTCCTTGCCTTCCTCGCAGGAGGGCTCTGAGCTTTATAGTGGTTGAGGGCTGGAGGACACTGAGAGGAGACCTCAGGGGTCTTCAGGAGGGGCAGCAGAGGGGCAGGATCTGACCTCTTCCCTTTGGTGACCAGGGACAGGAGCCAGGGAATGGTTTAGGTTGGAGATCAGGAAAGGTTCCTCCCGCAGGGGATGCTGGGCACTGCCCAGACTCCTCAGGGAATGGTCTCAGCTCCAAGACTTGTCTGAGCTCCAGGAGCATTTGGACAATTCTCCCAGGGATGCCCAGGGTGGGATTGTTGGGGTGTCTCGGCAGGGCCAGGGGTTGGATGGATGATCCCTGTGGGTCCCTCCCAGCTCAGGATATTCTGTGATTCCATGACTCAAGCACCACGGGGCTGATCCAGGGGGATGCTGAGCACCCCGGCAGGAGTTGGGCTCTGAGCCATCTCTCCTCGCCGGGCTCCTGCGGGCAGGTGAGCTCTCTGTCGGGGCCGAGGCATTGTCAGGGCAATGTGCGAGGCGTTCACACCTCGGCTGTGCCTGCAGAGCCCTCCCGACAGCGACAGCGAGCGGGGAGCGCTGCCTTTGCCAAGGGAATTGCGAGCGGAGCCTCGCAAGGTCAGCGCCGTCCCCGCTCACGTTGGGCTGGGTTCCTGCCTCCTGCTCCCACCTCAGCCGGGGTTCTGAGCCCTTCCCTCCCCTCTAACACCGTCTCTCCCGTTAGGCTGGGGCGTCGCTCCCTTTCCTTTGGTGCCGGCGCCCTTTGGACACGTGTGATCCAAACAGGAGCGGTGCAGGAGGAGGAGGAGGAGGAGGAGGAAGCGTGTGGGTGGCAGGAGCAGGGAGCTGGGAGCTGGGAGTGTTCCTGCTCTGCCATCCGGTAACTGCCTGAGCTTGCAGCAGGGGACCGCGGTAATTTGCAAAGCTGGTTCCTGGCACACCCTGAAGATCAATAATCTACTTAGCTGAAAGTTTGCTGGATCTCCGTCCTTCCCTGCTCATTTTCTCCCGTCCCTTGATTGGAGTGCTGGACTCCTTTCCCGCACGTGCTGCAGCCCCTCAGTCTCCTCTCATCTCAGGAGCCCTGTGCTCAGCTCATCCCCTTTGCTCGGGCTTTCAGCGGCTCCTGTGCTGCTTCCTCCCGGTATTTCACACCTCGAGCTGGTTCCGGAGCTGACACGGAGCCACGTGGGTCGGGCTGGGTCAGCCTGCCCCGGGGCTGCCAACACCCAACTGAGGCGGTCCAGCCTGACAGATCCGCTCACCGCTCCGTCTGTTCCAGCCGAGGATGCGCAGCAGCCTGGGGACACCTATGACAGGCCAGGAGGTGACAGTCCTATCGGGGCCACACTGCCTGCCCTGGCTGTGTCCCCACCTCCTGCCCGTGCACAGCCTCCCCCCCGGAGAGATGCTGTCCTGGGAGTGCTGGGAGAGGGGCTTCTCCTCCAGCACATCCCTGGGGAGCAGAGCTGTGGGGCTGGGTGTCAGGGACAGCACAGCTTTGCCTCCTTTCAGTCATCCCACACCCTGCTCCTGGAGCCACTGGCATCCAGAGCAGTTCCTCAGCTTCCCACCTTCCTGAGGCAGCTGAGCCTGTCTGACCGTTCAGGCTCAGCAATCCTTACCTACAGCCCGGAGTGCTCCTTCCCCTGGGGTTTTTCTTCCCCCTGAATTTTTGGCAGCTCTCCCTGTGGCTCTGGCGCCCAGGAAAGGGTTACAGCTCTCCAGCTCTGAACGTTTCAGTTTGCTTTGTTCAGTGCAATGCATATTTCATATGCTCAGCTTCCCAGCTGGCAGAGGCCTGGAAACCCTGCAAGCTGTCGGGTATTGTCTCTCTCCTTCTTTCCTTGTTTGTTTGTTGGGTTTTTTGGGTTGTCATTTTTGTTGGATTTCTCTTTTTTTTTTTTCTTTTTTTTTTTTCCATCTTTCCCAAATTGCTCTCTCTCTCACGAAAGCCCAGCCCTGGTGCTTACAATGGGGGGCTATCAATAGCTAAATGGCTTCACAGCTGTAGCCAAGGCAGGGCTGTAGCCAGGGCTTTTATGGCGAGCAATTTCCCCGTGCCGAGGCTGAGGCTGCGGAGGCAGCGTGGGGACGGATGGCTTGCAGGAGCTGGCAGCAGGAGGACGCTATGCCACGGGCTTCCCCCCCTTTGCAAAGGTTGTAATTATCTCGTTGTTTATCCATATGCAAGCTGTCGTCCTGGACGGGAACCGGCTCGGCTGTGGCCGTCCCTCCCAAAAGCCACCAGCTTCTCTGTCCCCTCCTCCCCGTGCCCCCTGTCCCTGTGTCATCTGCTCACAGCTTGCTGCTGGTTGCCAGCACCTCCGCAGGGCTGGGGGCAGCTGGCACTGTCACCCGTGGTTGTGACTGCAGCTCTTGGCCCATGGTGTCCCTGTGGAGGGGACCAGGAGCGGCTCCACCTCGCTCGTGTTCATCCCAGATCTCTGGAGATCCCGTGGGGAGGTGCCCAGGGAGATGCCAGAGTTGTCATGGAGGGCTGGGCACCCCTGTGGCTGCTGCCTGTGGCTGGGGTGGGTTGGGGTACCTGGCACAAACTTGTGGGACTCTCTTCATCCATCCATCCAGGTCTGGGTACTTGGCCTGTGTGTCCCTGTGGGGTTCTCTTCAGCCATCCAGGTCTGGGTACTTGGCATGAATCTGTGGGATTCTCCTCCTCCATCCAGGTCTGGGTACTTGGCATGAATCTATGGGGTTCTCTTCATCCATCCAGGTCTGGGTACCTGGCACGTGTGTCCCTGTGGGGTTCTCCTCCTCCATCCAGGTATCCCAGAACAGTTGGTGTGACTGTTCCTGGCTCTTCCCCAGAGGCCAGAGCTGGGCATGTGCCCCCTGTGCCTGGCATTCCTGAGAGGGGCCAGGTGCAGCCAGGATGGGATCACCTGGCCCAGGGGCTCCTGTCTCTGGCTGTCCCAGAGGAACAGCCCCAGGAACACTTGGATTGTTCCTTTCCTATCCAGACCTCAGCCTGGACTGGTTCATTGTTTGTCCTCAGTGCTCCTGCCCTTCCAGAACAGTTTCCTCTCCTCCAGTTTTTCACTGGTTTTCTTGTCCCTGCTCCATCCCATCCTCATGTATTGGTACCTGTATGCTGAATTTTACCTGTTCCATCTCCCATGAGCAGCTTTTCCTCAGCTCCATGATCCCTTCCATCAGGCAGTGTGGGGAATGTGTTGTTGAAGGCAGTCTGGATTAGATCTGCAGCCTTTCTTCTGTCTGCAGCCCCAACCCTCAGGATTTCTGGCACGATCCACCTTTGGTAGAAACACTCTGCATTTATTCCTATTTTCCATTTGCCTCAGCTTCTTCCAAAACCTCCTTCCAAAGCCCTCACAGTGCTGGACACTGCACTTGTGCCTGTTCCAGTTATCATTTTTGTGTCCTCATATTTCTCTCATCTCCTCAGGATCCTGTTTTGTGTCCTGCCCAAGTAATTCAAGAGTCTCCACTTTGTTGCCCAGGCTGCTTTTGTTCCTGTATAAACATTTTAACTGCTTCTCATTGATCACATCAAGTTCCTTACACAACTCAGGCATTGATTCCATTCTCAGATGTATTTATATCCCCTTCCTTCTTTCTGTCCGCCCTCTGATTATTTTATTTCAATTTGTGGCCACAACTCTTATTTTATTTCTTCCTGGTGGTAAAGTGGAGGCAGAGGTTGCATTAGCATCATGTCCCCTTGTTTCTCAGCTGAAAACTCATCACAGAGACAGCTTTGATCCCAGGAGAATATTTCTTTGCACATGGAAGTTGAATCCATCTGTCAAAAAGGTGTTTCCTTTGAGCTCACCTTTGTCCCAGCACCCTCAGGTTCTCTGTTAATCTCTTTATTGTTGTTTTATTCTTCCACAGAGCCCCAGACTGGTTTGGGTTGGAAGGAATAAGCTTATCTCGTTCATGGGCAGGGACACCTGCCAGTAGAATGTTCCTCTTTGTGGCTGAGGGAAGATTTGGGGTGCTTGTGGAAGAGCCCTGGGCGTGGTGGGGAGGTGCTGAAGAAGAGGGGCTGTCCCTGTCCCCGTCCCCATCCCCGTCCCTGTCCCTGTCCCCGTCCCCGTCCCTGTCCCTGTCCCTGTCCCTGTCCCTGTCCCTGTCCCTGTCCCTGTCCCTGTCCCTGTCCCTGTCCCTGTCCCTGTCCCTGTCCCTGTCCCTGTCCCTGTCCCTGTCCCTGTCCCTGTCCCTGTCCCTGTCCCTGTCCCTGTCCCTGTCCCTGTCCCTGTCCCTGTCCCTGTCCCTGTCCCTGTCCCTGTCCCTGTCCCTGTCCCTGTCCCTGTCCCTGTCCCTGTCCCTGTCCCTGTCCCTGTCCCTGTCCCTGTCCCTGTCCCTGTCCCTGTCCCTGTCCCTGTCCCTGTCCCTGTCCCTGTCCCTGTCCCTGTCCCTGTCCCTGTCCCTGTCCCTGTCCCTGTCCCTGTCCCTGTCCCGGAGCTCTCACAGCCGGGGGAGCAGGGGATGGCTCAGCTCAGGAAGCACTCAGAGGTTGTGGGGCAGCGTGTGTGCACTCCCAGCTCATCACACCCTCCCAAACTCCACCTCTGGGGGAGCCTGATGGAAACCAAACCCAAGGTGGGCCACGATTGAGTCCTTGGCTGCTCCTGTGCCTGCCCCGAGCCCGGAACGGGCACGAGGGCACATCAGGAGCCTTCCCCTGGGGAGGGGAGCCCAGGGAGGGGGGAGATGTGCTGACATCTCACCTCGTTTGTTATCCCCAGGAGCCTGCAGGCCAGAGGGATGAGAACAGCAGCGTGGAGAGCTGTTGGCATCTCTGCAGCAGTGCTGCACAGTTAATTTATGGTGTAAATATAGATCAAGAAGTTTTGTGTCCGTGGAACAACTGCAGGGGGGACTGACCTTTCCCAAACTTGGCCTGTTTTCTCTCGTGCTTTTGGGATCATCTGGAGCTAATCAGGCTGCTGACTTAAAAAAATGACTATTGCCTAAAAATATAGACAATCACTTTTGTTTTCAGTGGAGCAACATTTGCTGTAAGTAGAGGGTTGGGTTGTTTGAAAATAAGTTTCAGTGTTCCAGCTCCACTGTGCACCAGCCTTGCTTTTAAATTTATAGCTCTCCAAAATGAAAAGTAAATGGATTGTGTTATTCCCAGCTCTTTTATAAAAGTTAACACTGCAAAAACAGATGTGAAATGTGGCCTCGCAGATTACAGCCTGAGCTTGGGGTTTGTAGGTTGGGGTTTTATTTTTTTCCTTATTCTCTCTCTGTGCTGTGTCCCCGAGGAGCAGAAATCTGCCTTTTTCCAGCAGGAGGAAAATTGTTCTGTGTCTAAATTGCCTCCTGCCAGGCTCGTGTGGATGCTGCAGGACACGGAGCTCCGAGGAACGATAATGCCTTTACAAAAACAGGCAACTTAGCAGGGAATTTTTAATTAGGAAAGTTCAGATTGCCTGGGAATTTGGTAATGCTCTAACAAACCTCCCAGTCCTAGGACGTCCATTCCAGCATGGCCTTGGGAGAGGGGGTGATTAAAGGCACTGGCAAGCAGGTTATTATCTCCAGCTTGCTTTAGGGGGCAGGTGAGTGTGTCCTCAGCTCCCACACCAGGCCTGCATGGGGGGTGGTCTGGAAAAGCAGAGTCTGGGCCAAGCCTGGAGCTCTCCTGCTCCCTCCAGGTCAGTGGGGGCTGAGCTGTTCTGTGCTGATTTCAGCCTGGGGAAAAGGAGGCTCAGGGGGGACCTTGTGGCTCTGCACAACTCCCTGACAGGAGGGGGCTCAGGGAGGGTCGGGCTCTGCTCCCAGGGAACAGGGACAGGAGGAGAGGGAACGGCCTCAGGCTGGGCCAGGGGAGGCTCAGGGGGGACAGCAGCAGGAATTTCCTCATGGAAAGGGAGCTCAGGCCTTGGAACTGCCCAGGGAGGTTTGGAGTCCCCATCCCTGGAGGTGTCCAAGGAACACCTGGACATGGCCCCCAGTGCTCTGGGCTGGGTGGCAAAATGGGGATGGGGCACAGGCTGGACTCAATGATCCTGGAGCTCTTTTCCAACCTCAGAGATCCTGGGATTCTGGGACAAGGCTCTGGGCCACCAAAGCCTTGAAGGGGTGACTGAAGGGACAGGGAGGTGTCTGGAGGTGCTGGTGGCAGTTGAGCTCCAGCAGAGGAGTGGGGAGCCTGTCAGGGCATCCCTGCTCCCCAGCCTGGCTTGGGGTGCAGGACAGAGCTGGATCAGCCCTTCAGGCTTGGTGGGATCATTTCCTGTGCTCTGCTATGTTAAAAAAAGCCCAACAAACACCAGGAAAAAGTTACTTCTCTGGCAGAAGAGCTAAAAGGGCTCCGTCACTTCCACAAACCTCACATATATAAATTATTGTCCTCTATTAGTCACTTAAGGGCTCAGTTGCTTAATTATTTTGATCACAGTGATCATTTATTTACAAGGTGGGGAAAAATGCCAAGCACTTCCAAGCCGAGCAGCGCAGCAGGGAGGAGGAAGGGCTGCAGGAGCTTTGCTTTCCTCCCCACAAGTCAAAATGCTTTTGCTTCATGGAGTTGTAAGGTCCCTTTTGAGGTCCCTGCTGAGAGATGATGCTCTGATCCACAGCCTTTGGTGCTCCCCCAGGAAAGAAGTTCAGCAAAACCAACTGCAGGTCCCTGTGGAGGAGAAAGCTCCAGGGAGAGCTCAGAGCATCTTCCAGGGCCTAAAAGGGCTCCAGGAGAGCTGGAGAGGGACTGGGGACAAGGGATGGAGGGACAGAACACAGGGAATGGCTTTAAACTGAAAGGAGGCTTAGATGGGATATTGGGGAGGAATCCTTGGCTGTGAGGGTGGGGAGGCCCTGGCACAGGGTGCCCAGAGAAGCTGTGGCTGCCCCTGGATCCCTGGCAGTGCCCAAGGCCAGGATGGACAGGGCTTGGAGCAGCCTGGGACGGTGGAAGGTGTCCCTGCCCATGGCAGGGGGTGGCCCTGGATAAACTTGGAGGTCCTACCAACCCAAACACTTCTGTGATTCTCTGAGTATTTGAGGGGTGAAGGGGGAAGGAGGCATCTGGTAGAAGTGAAATGAGTCTCTCTAAAACCTGCTGTTTGCAGCCTGAAGGTATTTGGGTTTTCTCCTGAAAGCCTGCCTTCCTCCCCATCCCCATCCCAAAAACACCTCCTCAAACCTCACTTCCACCTTCCCCTCCCACATGTCTGTGCTTAGGGAATCCATGGTGCCTTCCCAGGGAAGGACAAGCTGCTCTGAGCCTTCCCAGATTCCATCAGAGCCCGTGAGAGGCTCCTGTGCCGCAGCTCCCGGAGGAGCGCGGGGCAGAGACCGCAGCAAAAACAAACAGCCCCTTTGAGCCCATCCAGGGCCCAATGCCAGGCAGGGATTCCCAGCTCTTTACCAGCCACCCTCCTAATAAAGAGGTAAAATGGGAATGGGATGGGGAGAGGAGGGGGAAATATGCCTTTTCTAATCACCCAGATTTAGGCCTTCAAAGGGTTTATTACAACCTTTTATTTCCATGCGTGGAAAATGGAATCTTTATCTCGGGAGCCGGCTAGTCCAGCTCGAGCAGGGAGCTCTCAGCCAGCCTTCAGGGCCACGGCTGGGCCTGGGTGTTAAACTTGCTGGAATGCATTGAAATGTGGCCCTGGGAGAGGGGGAACTGGGTGCACTCAGCAATGTGATGCCTCCAGCAGCTGCTTGTGCCGTGGGAGCCGCACGGGAACAACGGGAGCCGCCAGGATTGGAGGGGGAGAGAGAGGAAAGAACCACCCCAGCCTTGTGCTGCCATCCCTGCAACCAGAGCCAGCCAGCTGGTGTACCTGGGGCTGCAGAGGGACCAGACACGAGGGCTTGGAGGAGATAAATGCTGTGAACGTTGAGTTTGAATTGCTGCTGTTGTGGAGCTGGAGCAGTTTGTGCCCCCGTGCCACGCT
The DNA here is from genome assembly GCA_013400955.1 of Drymodes brunneopygia. Lineage (NCBI taxonomy): Eukaryota > Metazoa > Chordata > Aves > Passeriformes > Petroicidae > Drymodes > Drymodes brunneopygia. Next base: position 26,527 of record VZTZ01013231.1, on the reverse strand, counting down.
GGGGAGCAGCACTGCTGCCATCCCCAGTGCAGCAAGCACAATCCTATTAAGATAACGTCACAGCCTCTCTGTTTTACTGTTTGCAAGCCAGCCATAACATCATTAAATTACACAACAGGGAGGTGCCTGCTGCCAAGGGGCTCTGCTCGAGATAAGATGTGGGTTGAGCCGCTGCCAAAATTGGAGTTGATATGATAAGGAGTTTGGAGCGGGTTCAAGGCTTGGTTCACAGCAGACGTGGCAGTGTGCAGGTAAACACTGGGCAGGATTGATCCCTGGGGCTGTGCAGGTACCTGGCACCGTGGAATCCTGGGCAGGATGGGGCTGGAGGAGTTTGTAGCAGCCAGATTTGCAGATTTCTTGTGTTCAGTGCTGACGGGAAGAAGCCAGAGCCTGGCAGGACGTGCAGGTGAAGCTCAGGGAACTCTTTGCGTGTTCTTGATTCTGCCATCCCCTTCCCAGCCCTTTTGGGGAGTGGGAAGGAGCCCGAGCACCAGGACACTGCTCAGGGAAGCTGCTTGTTTTGTGATGCCACAGCTGGACCAGCAGGAAAAGGAGTGAGAAGAAAGAGCTGCATCATAAATCACACAGCCTCCAAGAGCCCTGGAACAGCCTTGCTGGTCCCTCTGTGTCACCCACCATGTCCCTGCCACACTTGTCCATGGAGGCTTTGTGCTTCTTGTGCCCTTTGTGCCCATTGTGCCCATTTTAGAGCCTCTTTGTACCCTTTTTTCTGCCTCTTTGTGCCCATTTTTGAGCCTCCTTGTGCCCTTTTTTGGGTCCTTTGAACCCTTTACTGCTTCAGCTGTGGAGTTTTGCTCCAGGCCCTCCAGACCTCAGGTTTTTCTGTGCTGTGCTGCTCATGGATAGTCTGGACTTCAGGCTCCCTCTTTCAGATCCCTGAGGAGAACTCACCCAGCACCTTCCTCACCTTGCCATCACTCAGCAAAACTCCTCATTGGCATTAACCACCTTTCTGTCCTGCAGCATCTTCCACACAGGGAATTAACCCCCAGCCAGGGCCTGGAAGCCTGAGCTGTGTGGGCAGAGATCCCCTTGTCACCCCATCCTCCAGGACAGGACATCAGGAAGAAGTTACTTAAAAATGATGCCTTAGAAGCAGTTTTGGAAGCATTTTCCATTAGGGAAGCTTTGTTTCCATCAGAGGCTGCCGAGAGCCTGCCCTGCCCTGGGACTGCCTGGCACTCCAGCACTGCTATTACAGCTTTCCCTCGTGGCCCTGGTTCTGGCACTGCTGATTCTCAGGGTCCCAGGTGGATCTTGGCCATTGCAGCAGCTCAAGAACAAAGTGGCTGGGAACGTGGCCTGGAATTCCCGTCACTGAGCTGCTCTCCATGGAGGGATGGAGCAGAGTGCCCAGGCACATCCCACAGCGCCCTGCTGTCCCAGCAGTGCCTTTGCACACCTTGCCTGTGGGTTTAAACTGCCAGGGGATGGGCTTAGATGGGATCTTGGGAAGGAATTCCTGGCTGTGAGGTTGGTGAGGCCCTGGCACAGGTTACCCAGAGAAGCTGTGGCTGCCCCTGGATCCCTGGAGGGGAGCAGAAAGGACCATCCCTTTCCCAGGATTATTTCCTGCAGGTTTCCATGGGTGACCTCTGTCCCAGCAGCTGGAAGGTGTCACCCTGCCCTGTGGTTCCAGGATGGCAATCCTTGTTTTCATACAGCACAGGTGTTTCTTTCCAGTGCTTTGGAACTGGAAAGCTCATCCCTGGATGAGCCCTTCCACCTGAGGGGTGAGGTCCTGCAGGTGGGCAGGGTGTGGCGGAGCTTGGCACAGGCTGGAAGAGCCCTGTGTGTCACCCTCCACGCTGCCTTCTGCGGTGCTGGGGGACAGGTGACATCTGAGGGAGCTGCACTCACTGTGTGCCTGTTGCAGGTGACACCAGGCCTGGAGGGACAAGAGGGGGAGCTGCTGGTGAAGGGCCCCTCGGTGTTCCGCGAGTACTGGAACCGGCCCAAGGAAACCGCGGACGCCTTCACGCCCGACGGATGGTTCAAAACAGGTACAGGAGCAGCTCCCCCGGGGACAGGGCACAGGGGACAGGGGACAGCAGCTCTGGGTTGGTGCACAGGGCTGGAGGGGGGTTGGAACTGGGGCTGGCAGCTGGGAGTGCAGGTTGGATGTGCCTCCTTTCAGCTGGATTTGCCTGCGTTGGCCGGAGTGAGTCACTGAGTGATGGGGGGTGTTTGGGGTCCTGTGCTCCTCAGCATGAAATACCGTGGCTTAATGTTTTCCAGGGAATTCAGCTCTGCAGACAGGTGGGATTTGTCTCAATTTACACAGGGACTGTGTCACAGACTCATTAACTACCAACTACAGCTCCCTGGCAGGAGGCTGCAGCCACGTAGGGGTTGGGCTCTACCTTCAGGCTACCAGTGATTTGAGGAAATGGCCTCAGGCTGGGCCAGGGGAGGCTCAGGTTGGACAGCAGCAGGAATTTCTTCATGGAAAGGGTGGTTCATTCACAGGGGCTGCCCAGGGAGGTTTGGAGTCCCCATCCCTGGAGGTGTCCAGGGAATGCCTGGATGTGGCACTCGGTGCTCTGGACTGGTGACAAGGCGGGAATCAGTCACAGGTTAAACTTGGTGACCTTGGAGATCTTCTCCAACCTCGCTGATTCTGGAGTTCTCTGATTCCTTAATATCCACAGCTCTGATTTCCCCACTCCCCTCTTCACTGTGTGCTAGCAGTGCTGTGGTGGCAGGAGTCAGGCTGCATTTCTGGTGCCTTCTGTGTAACCTGATTTATTGGCAGTTGCTGAAGAAGCTGTGATTTATTCTAATTGTTCTCCCGAAGCAGAGCTCTCTCTGCCAGCAGTGTCACCACGAGTCCCCAAGCCAGGCGGGTACCGCGGGCTGGGACCGGAGCATCACCAGCCCTCACGTGGGGGGTGCAGGGCAATCAGCTTTCAAAATTTTTTTTAGTCGGCACTCCTGATGAATATTTCAGCTGCAAAGGAATAGCGTGCATTAATTATTGCAAAGAGATGTCTTTAGGAGAAAATGATTTTGAAATTCGGTTTAATTTCATTGTAATGCGCCGCAAACAGGAAGGGAGTATGTGTGTTTAATTGGCTCTCGGGGGTAAGGCCGGGAAGATGGCATGCCTTTGTCACAGGCCATTAGTGATACAGACTGCATAATGAGGGACTACAATCAGCTCACAGCTGCCGGCTCCTACGGGGAGAGAATGATATTAAATAGAAATCAGTATAAATTAAACTTAACCCTTTCGCCAACCCAGCAGAGCTCAGAGCTGGGAACAAGGGAGGGGAGCAGCGACAGGAGTGGGGGGTTCAGGGTGGGTCAAAGGGTGCTTGGACAAACCCCCCAGCAGCCAGGTGACCTCCCTGATGTCCCCCTGCCCTGGGGCAGGAGGCTGGAACTCCCTTCTCCATCCCTGCCCCCAGTCTGCCTTCCTCACCTTCCTTTCCTCTGTCTCTCGTGGACATCAGGTCGATGGGGCTGGGTTTTTCCCAAGCCTCATTTATCCAGCAGTGCTGGGAGCAATCCCATGGCCCCATCCTCACCCTGCCTGGCCCCAGCCTCATCAGCAGCCTCTGGAGATCACTCAAAGGTGGCAAATGTCCTGTGGTGGTAAAAAGCCCTTGAGGGAATGAAAGGCATTGTGTCCTGTCACAGGGATTGGATCTGGTGGGTGAATTATCCCCACTAAACACAAATTGGTTACTCTGGAGCCAAAACCATAGTGGCAGGATCCAACAGAGGTGAATCCTGGCCACTGCCAGGCTGTAATTCCCTGGATCTGCCACTTCCAGGTCATCCAGGTGAGTGTTTTGCAGGTGAGGCTGAATGCCAGCACACGGAGTTCCCAAAACCCCAACGATGGCATTCCCGACCCCGTGCCAGTGTTCTGCTCACTGCTGACCCTTGTGGGTGTCCCCACCTGTGACCTGCTGGCTGCAGGTGGTGGCCAAATCCCTCAGGGCTGGGGTTTCACACAGTTATGGAATGGTTTGCATGGGAAGGGATCTTAAGGCTTACCCCATCACACCCCCTGCCGTGGGCAGGGACACTCCACTTGACCAGGTTGCTCCAAACCCTGTCCAAAAAAAGGGGAAAAAAATCAGAGGCTTTGATGAATTCAAGATTATGGCTCTTCTGAGAAGGCTCTGAAGTGCTGGTGGTGCAGAGGGGATGTGCTGTTCTCCCATCCTCTTTATTCCCTGGGATTTGTGCTGCTGTCTGCCGATGCCTCCATCTCTCATTTCCATCCCAGTGAATTTGATTATTTTTATTGTATTAATGCTGTTGACAGAGCTGCTTAGATCAAAGTCCCCTCCAGCCATTTCCAGGGAGACTGCTGGGTTTCCACCTGCTGTCATACATCCAAGTGGCACCGAGCCCTCGGAGGCCAGGCTGATCCCAAAGGAAAAATGCCTGTGGGCATCTGGCTCCTGTCCCTGCCGAGCCTCCCCAGCTGTGCCAGGCCCTGCCAGGTGAGAGGCAGCCTCCAAACACCCACGTGCTGCTGGGAGTGGGGGAGAGGAGAAAATAAAGAAGGAAGACATTTTTTAGGATGAGGCCCTGGCACAGGGTGCCCAGAGAAGCTGTGACTGTCCCTGGATCCCTGGCAGTGCCCAAGGCCAGGCTGGACAGGGCTTGGAGCAGCCTGGGA
>VZTZ01013231.1:8469-21736 GCA_013400955.1 Drymodes brunneopygia | reverse complement strand
TCCCTCCCTCCACCCACCCATCCCATCCATGCCATACCCACCTGGGCCAGGCTCTGGCCCTGCCAGGTTGTGTTATCCCTGCCCAGGAGGCAGCAGGTGGCTTTGGAAGCATGAGGAGGGTTTGGGAGTGTGGTGGGTGCCCAGCACAGTGCCCAGGCACTGCCCCTTTCCCATTTCCCTGCCTGCCCAGGGGTTTCTCCAGAGGAATGTGCCACTCCAGCCGAGCTCACCGGGCAGTGACACGAGCCAAGAGCAGCCTGCTCCCCCAGGGAAGGCCAGCTTCCATTCACATTTGCCCACACATCCAGAAAATTAGAATCTGGTGTATTCAGGGAGATTTATTTTCAATTACAGGTTAAGGCTGAGACATGAAATAGCACCGGGTTTGAAAGTAGTGCATAAATCCTGCAACAAATCCATGTATCTCTGCTCCATATAATAAGATTTTATTGATTGCTATATTGTATCTGTCAGAATAAAACTCTCTTAATGCATGCATCAGGATGGAGAAGATAGAGAGCTTGTTGGGAGTAGAATCTGATTCAAGAATCAATGCACTTTGATTAATATGTCGTTAAGAAAGTGAGAGTTATTTAACTTGTTTGATGCACATTTTGGAATGATGACTCATGTCTTTTAAATTTCTTTCTTTGAGCTGCATTTTTAAAACCCCCACAACCTTGGAGCTGTTTTTCACATTGTTAAGTCTTGGTTAATCAGTGGATTTTTGCTGGACCCTTTGGCACAGGTCACAGACGCCCCTGAACCCCATTAATAATAAATCCTGTGGCCCAAAACATTTCCCAAATCTTGTTGTTAAGGCTTTAGAGGGAGAAGAGTGGAGCTGGTGTCTCTTTATTCCTTTTGGATGTTCTGCAGTGAAAGGGGGAACTTCAGGGAAAACAAAACAAAACAAAACAAAAAACACCACCACAACAACAACAATAAAAAAAAAAGTTGTTTTTCCACAGTGATTACAAATCCAAGCCCTGGCTTAACTGGGAGCATCCCACTCAGCTCTGAATTCCCAGTTTGCTCCAGAAATGGAACATGCTCTGGCTGCAGCCTTGAGTCCCAGTCCAGGGAAGGATCCCAGTGACTCTGACTGGTTTCAGCCACCTCCTGATGTCCCTCTGTCCTTTTCAGTCTGAGCTCTCCAGCCCACAGCTGACACCAGCTGCAGATCCTTGCCATTCCCAGCCCTGGCTCTTGGAGATTCCACAGAATCATGGAATACTTTGGGTGGGAAAGGACCTTTCAAGGCCATCAAGTCCAACCCCCATCACAACTGGAGCACTGGGAGTGGCCGAGGGAGCTGGGAAAGGGGCTCAGCCTGGAGAAAAGGAGGCTCAGGGGGAACCTTCTGGTTCTACACAACTCCCTGACAGGAGGGGGCAGCCAGGGGGGGAAAAATGAGGGACAGGATGAGAGGAAATGGCCTTAGAGAAGGCTTAGGTTGGATATGGGGGGAAATTTCTTCTTGGAAAGGGCAGTGGTGGAGTCCCCATCCCTGGAAGTGTTCAAAAAACTTGGATGTGGCATCTGGGGACATGATTGGTGGTGACCATGGTGGTGATGCTGAGCTGATGGTTGGACTTGATTATCTTAAAGATCTTTTCCAGCAAATTCCATTTTTCCATCATTTCCACCCCTTCTGATGGGGAAGGCAAAGCTTCCTGCAGGTTTCCAGCACAGAGGAATGTGCTGTTTGTGGGAATGACCCTGGGCAGGTCATCCTTGGCCAGGGCCAGCCCTTCCCTCCTCTGGGGCTGCTCCCTAAGGAGAAGGAGCAGGATGCACCCCCATCCCTCTGGCTCAGGCTTTTCCCGGTGCTTGGCTGTCTCCAGGGGCCAGCAGGTGTTTCCCTGCCCGGGGAATTGCTCACATCCGTGGGAGGAGCACAGACACCTGAAAGAGAAAATACTTGAGGCTGATCAAGGCAGATTATAAATAGAAATGCATCTCATTAGCATCTTAATCTGCAGGTTTTCTGTTTGTTTGCAGTGGCTTTCCTACTCACCAATCCAGCTAATGCAAATTCTATTTTTAAAGAAATGAACTCCTTAATTGTAATGTGCTGGAATGCTGTGAGTTCCCGGTGTGATCCCACCGGGTGGAGCCTGGCAGGGGTCAGCCCGAGGGTGGGGCAGGATGGCAGCACTCACCTGCTGCCTTTGGGACCCACCTTCCCACAGATGACATGGAAAGGCACCCCCAGAGATGCCAGGGGGACCCCAAATACTCTGTGTGGTGCTGCAGGAAGGATTTCCCACTGGATTCCCGTGGGGCAGCAGCAGCAGCCAGACCAGGCGTGTGCTGGGCTCCCCTTTCCACCCAGCCCTCATTTGAGAGGTGTTTGTAAAATTAAAAACATAAAGATGGAATATTTTCTGGAATATTAGCCTTTATCACCCCCAAATGTTCCTTACACATTTTGAGCACTTTGGGGGGAGAATTCCCTTTTTCTGCTTCTTGCTGGGGTGTTTATTCCTTCTGCTTTGAGAATTCAGTATTTCCAGGTTTGCCTGACAGCTGGAGGCCTTGGGCTCACCAGGACATGGGAGGGGTGGAACGAGATGAGCTTCAAGGTCCTTTCCAGCCCAAAACATTCCGTGATTCCCTGATTCTGTGATTCTGTCTCCCTGCCTGCTGGTGGAACTGATGTTTTCAGCAGTTCAGAGTGACTTGGGATTTTCGTGGCTGTAAATGAGAGCAGCTTTTGGCACAGAATTTGTTTACTCTCTGAAGCTCTGCTCTCGTCGTATCAAACATCTTTTAATGCCAACCCCTTTCCTTCTTTGAGAACCTCTGCTGCACTGAGCCTCATTTCCAGAGGCGTGGAGCAATTGCTCCCCAGCTGAGAGTTGGTGGGAACAGCAGGCACCTGCAGCTCCAAAATCCAGCCCCTTCCCTCTTGTTCTGTGTCTGCTTTTACCCCTGGAGCTCTGCTGCAGTGGTGCTGCTCTCACAGCCTGGAGGGAGAGCCTGGAATGAGCCCCTGGCTGCTGAGCATCATTTTTCCCATCCCATCTTATTCAATCCCATCCCATTTCAGGGATATTCCGTGGAATCCTTCCCTGGGAGGGCCTGGCACAGGGTGCCCAGAGAAGCTGTGGCTGCCCCTGGATCCCTGGGAGTCTCCAAGGCCGCTGCATGGAAAAGAAAAGGTGATTCCCCCTTTTGTTAAAGTTTGATCGTCCCTCAGTGGCTGCAGGGAGCAGAGGGATCTGCTCTAATATTTTTATTATTGCCATTATTATTTTTTGTTACCACGCTCTTCAAAGCTCCTCCAGCCACGTTCAGCTGTTCAGCCTCACCTTGGAGCATTGACTTATTTATTACTCTTTGAGTTTTCTTTTTCATCTCGTTGTCTGCAGGGATTTCCATAAATATTTAAATGCTAATGTGGAAAAAAGAAGCGTTTTTCATTTTTACTTACCCATTTTCTTTTCTGGCTGGTCCTCTGGGCAAAGCCATCTGCAGTAATTCAGGCTGGAGGAGTGAGGGGGGTCACCCATGAGTTCCTGCTGGTGAGGGCTGAACCTCCAAACTCTTGGCTGCCTGCTTTGCAGAAACCTTCCAGGTTTGTCTGGTTTTATCCACAGTTTTCCATGGGAGCAGCGTGGCCCCCTTGGAGCCTGGGGAGTGTTCATCTGCTCTGGTCCTTCAGCTCTCAGGGCTTGGAGAGGCTCCTGCTCATGCTGAGCTGAAGAAATGAGATAGAAATGAGGAGCAGCACCTCTGCCAAGGGCAGGCAGGATCTGAGGTGCTGCCAGGCTTTGCCAAGGCTGAGTTTCCATTTGGTGCTGTCCTCTCCTGGCTGGGTGCCCAGGGCTTGGCTGGCACAGGCCATGGGAGGGTGTCCAACCCAGCCCAGGCCAGGGCTGGAGCAGGGGCCATCTGCAGCAGCTCCTGAAGCCCCAGAACAATAGGACAGGCTCTTGGTGGTTGGTAGCCAAACCTGGTGCCCAGTGGGATGTGTTGGGAACTCTGACGTGCAGGGAATGGGAGAGGGATAGGGAAGGGATGCAGAGGATGGTGCTTTCCCCACCCCAGGGGGATCCTGTGTGCAGAGAGTGCAGTGGGACAGTGACACCCGAGGTAATGCCCAAACACTGCCCTGTATTCTTCCCTGTGCTCAGAGAAGGAGAAAAATCCTCTTGGGAGCAGGGAAAGCTCCGTGCGGCGGAATGAGCCCCCTCACAGGGGCCAGGACAGAGTTATGGAGGGGGAATTTGGGTGTGCAGACAGGCCAGGAGGGTCAGTGGGCATCACCCCGACCTCTCACCCTGCCCGAGAGGTGCAGTGAATTTGAGGAACCTTTGGAAAATCCACGTGTGAGGGGGAGGAACCCCTGATGGATCAGCTGAGACAAGGGCCAGCACTCCCAGTCCCCAAATCCCTCTGTCCCCTGCCTGGAAGCAGGGTGGGCTGCCCAGAGCAGGTCCCCAGGTCCCTCTGTGTCGCCCTGGTTTTACAGGGCTCCATAAGTTGTGACACTGTAACTGTAGTTTCCCATGCTTTTTCTGTAAACATGGTCCTCGTTTTTCTTAACCGGCCGGGATTGTTTTGCACTTGTGGAATTGTTTTTCATTCCTTTCCCTGGGGTGGAGAAAGATGATTGACCACGTCTTTGTCCTGTAAACCTTCAGGGGTGTTGACCCTTTTCACCAATCCTTGATTGTCTTTAGAAACATATAAAAACAGGTAAATAAAGAAGAGCAGGACGCTTTTGCTCGGTCCTGCCTGGAGATTCAACTGCTGCTCTGAGACCTGTGTGTTTCTTCTGTTGCCAGCTGTGCAAAACCTCTGTCCCCAGCGTGGGCAGAGCTCAGCTCAGGCTGACAGGGATCAGCCAGGCTTGTCTCACCTGGCCCTTTCCCTGGCAGGTCACTGAGCTCTGCCAGCTCTCCTGGCACCGCTCCATGTCCCGCCCGGCTGGAGCAGCCACACGGCGTGGGGGGGAGAGCCTTATTAGCACAGCTCTTTGTGAGATGCCCTTGAGTGATTTATTTTTTTTTCCAGGTGTAAATGCCAGGGGAGGCTGTTCCAGGGCTTCCCATTCTTTCATCTCGGCAGGGTTTTGCCCTTTCTCCCAGCGTGGCTCTGACAGCAGGCTCGGCGCTGCTGCCTGTGGAATACAAAGTTCTCTGGTAGAGAGCATGACAGGAATTCATTCCAGCCTGGAGCTTTTTTTTTTTTTTTCTGATTTTCTTTTTTCCCTCGTGCTCCAGGACTCTCTGGAGAAGTTTTGAGAGTGGGGAGTCCGTTGTTTAACCCCTTTCTCTTGGGAACAGGCAGCTTGCAGATGACCCCGTGCCTCTCCCAGATCAGTCATGGAATCATGGAATAGCCTGAGCTGGAAGGGACGTGTTAAGATTATCAAAGCACAAATCCTGGCCCTGCCCAGACATCCCAAAAATCCCAACCTGTCCCTGAGAGCATTGTCCAAATGCTCCTGGAGCTCTGGCAGCTTTGGTGTTGTGCCCATTCCCTGGGGAGCCTGGGCAGTGCCCAGCACCCTCTGGAGGAAGAACCTTTCCTGATACCCACCCTAAACCTGCCCTGGCACAGCTTTGTGTGGACAGATACATAAAGTTCTGCTTTGCAGCTTTGAGCTGTGATACAACTCCCATGCCCTGCCCAAATCCAGAGCAGGGAACCAGCACAGAGGCATCTGCATCCCCGCATCCCCTGGCAGCAGCCACCAGGGCACTCTCAGGGTCTGTCCCCCATCACTGCCTTTCAGCTGCTGGGAGCCAGGCAGGCACAGGGAGATGGGGAGGATGGCCCTGAGCTACAAATCTCCTTGGCAATTTTATTATGTAAATAAATGGTGCTGCACATCCACCTGCTGCTGCTGCCGCCGCTCCCGGCGGCGTTCGCTGCAAGGTGCGGGAACAAACAGAGATTCCCTTCCAATGGATTGATTCCCTCTCACAGGAGCCATTCAATTACCTCCAGATTTCACTTGGGTGGCCAAATCCTGCTCTGTCTCAGTGGCCAGGAGCCCACAAAGCGTGACAGCCACTGATTGCTCTGGGATATTGGTGAGGGAGAGGCGTGGGAGCAGCTGGTGGCATCCTCGGGATTCGGTGTCTTGGGATGGTCCCTCTTGTGCCCAGCAGGATCCTCCAGGCCAGAGCAGGAAGGGCTCTTCATTTCTAGGGTGAAGCAGAGTCTGGAGGAGTCTCACAGAATCCCAGAATGGTTTGGGTTGGGAGAACCTTAAAGCTGATCCAGTCCCACCCCTGCCATGGGCAGGGACACCTCCCACTGTCCCAGGCTGCTCCAAATCCCATCCAGCCTGGCCTTGGAAATTCCAGAGATCCAGGGACAGCCACAGCTTCTCTGGGCACCCTGTGCCAGGGCCTGCCCACCCTCACAGGGAACAATTCCTTCCCCATATCCCATCTAAGCCTGCCCCCTTTCAGTTTAAAGAGCCTCTGTGTCCTGTCCCTCCATCCCTTGTCCCCAGTCCCTCTCCAGCTCTCCTGGAGCCCCTTTAGGCCCTGGAAGGGGCTCTGAGCTCTCCCTGGAGCCTTCTCCTCTCCAGGTGAGCACCCCCAGCTCTCCCAACCTGGCTCCAGAGGAGCTCCAGCCCTCGGAGCAGCTCCATGGCCTCCTCTGGACTCACTCCAGCATCTCCCCATCCTTGTGTTGTGGACTCCAGATGGAACCTGCCTGGATAGCAGCAGCTCCGTGCTGAGCTCACCTGCCTGTTCCCACCCCAGGGACGGATCTCGGGCTGCAGCTGCTGAGCCTCTCTCCTCCCTGCTGCTCCCGGCCCCGCTGGAGGATTTTGGCAGCAGATTGGAGCTCTGCTGCCAGCCAGGGCTGCCCGTGCCAGGAGAGCAGCTGGATCCAGGAGCGCAGTGCCCGCCCCTCTCCCGGTGCCAGTGGCTCTGCTGGGCAGGGCAGGGACACCAGGAAAAGCTTTGTCCTGCACCCAGGGAGCGAAGGGGAGCCCTGGGAGCTGCTGGGGGAGAGGGTTTCCTCATGAATAATTGCTGTGGTATTAATATACATGTGGTTTTTTGAGGAAGTTTCAAACTCTCCCCCTCAGGAGCCTTTGATGGTTTATTGATGATCGCGGGGCTCTCCGAACTCTCCGTGCTCTGCAGAGGGAGCTGGGCCCTGGAGCAGCCCCAGTGCTTTTGGAGGGGCCTCCTGTGAGCCCAAGGAATGAATTTGCTGGTCCAGGTGACCTGGTGAGGGCTGATGGACTCGGGTGTCCCCTCAGAGTCACTCCAGATACCCACCATTCTCCAAAGGGAGCAGCAAGTTGGGCTCTGGGAGCCTGGCAGGTCTCACCCTCCTGGTCTGAGCAGGGTGGAAAAGGTGGGGAAAGGCACGAGCTGAAGGTTTTAACTGGATTGGGATTAACAGGAACTGCTGAACCCTGGGCTGCTGGGAATGCAGCCTGGTTCCAGGGAATGCGTGTGCTGAAGGGCTGGGGTGGATGGGGATGACTGGGGAGAGGAGACCCAGTCTTTCCCAAGTCTAATTGCTGTTAATTAGCTACAATTAGTGCTCGTGACCTCTGTTGGCAGCCAAGATGGCTGACAGCAGGGACACGCATTCCTCACTTCCACACAATAAATCAAGCTAAAGTTGCTCAGTTATTTAGCCTATCATTTAGCATTTCATTGAATAGATCTGTGCACATACATCACGGCTCCCTTCAGCACCAGGGGAGCCTCCAATCAATCCCAGCAGTGCCAGAGAGGCTCTGCATCACCGTGAGCTGCACCTTCCCAAGCATCCCTGGGTTGTTGTTAACTCACCCAGCACCCAGGGTTCAGCCTGAGGGTGACTCACGGTGAGGGTGCTGTTGGTCCTGCAGGGAGATGTGGCTTGGAGAGATGAGATCTCTCTTGGGTGGATGAGGTGGAATTCCTGAGCTGGAAGGTCCCTGTTGGAGGCAGGATGTTGCTTCAGCTGCTTTGTCTTCTCCCATCTCTTCTCCTAGGGACCAAGCAACAGGAAAAGAGTGAACAGCCTTCCCTAATATCTAACAGCCTCAGATACTATGGAAACTTTCCTCATGGAAAGGGCTGTCCAGCCCTGGCACAGCTGTCCAGGGCAGTGCTGGAGTCCCCATCCCTGCAGGGATTTAAAAACCATGAGGATGTGGCACTTGGGGACAGGGGTTAGTGCTGGGCTTTGCAGTGCTGGGGAGCAGGTGGAACTCTTAAGGGTCTTTCCCAATCCAAATAATTCCACGATCCTTCTAAGGCCAGCAGCATTCCCGTGACACGCTGGGAGGAGGGAGGACTCTGCCTCTCGCTGCTCCAGGCTGTGTGCTTGGGCTGCCTGGGTTGAGCCCCACTTGCCCACGCTCTCCATGCCCTCCCTCTCGCCGTGCTCCATAAATAAACCCCCCAGTCCAGCCTGGCCCAGTGTATCAATCTTGTTTAATAGACTGGAAAGCTGATTGCACGGCGGGCAGGTCGCGGGGAACGTCGGCGTGATGGATTGCGCCTTCCCGCAGCCGAGCGCCGTTGATATATAATGAAATATTTATGATTTATTCCAGCTAATAAACTGGAGTGAAGTGTGTGATGTATGTGAGCAGATGGGGGATCTGTGCCTGCAGTTTTCCTGGCACGGGGGGGGAGGGAAAGGTGCAGGGCCGTGACGGAGAAGCGGCAGCGCTTGGCCGCCCGTCCCACGGCCCGGCCACGGAGGGGATGGATTATCTAATTCCTATAAAAATTCATCTTGCAATCATTTATCCACCCCACGTGGCTTTTCTCCAGCACAGGATCCTCTGGGAAGGGGAACAGACCGTTTCTTTTAGAGTCAGGCTTGGGAGCTGCACGGGGAGCTTGTGTTCAGAGGGATGGGAAGAGAGGCAGAGTGACCACGGGAATGTCACTGCTGTGCCACACTCAGCAGCTTCCCAGCCCCACTGTGGCTGTGCTACCTGCAAAAAATCATTCCCATGGATTTAGGAGAGTGGTGAGACACTGAAGTGCCCTGGAAGGAGCAGGGAAACTTGTAAGCACGTGAGAAATGTGGCAGGCACGTGGAGCTCGTGGCTGCAGGAGGATTCCAAAGGCTGGGATGGAGCATTTCCATGGTCTGCTGCTGGAGCTGATCTGTGCTGGAAAGAGGAGGATGGAGGAGGACCTTCCTGCCAGCTGGGGCTCCATGGCTGCCTCTGAGTGGTCAGGGGGACCATCACAAGCCCTGGCTGGGCTCCTGTGTGTCCCCATCCAGCTGTGGGTGCTGGGGTTGGAGACTCAGTCCCACAAAATGCTCACCTGGCACAGGGGGTTTGAGCCCCCAGATTTTGGCTCTGCTCTCCAGAGTGGTGAGGATCAGGATCAGGGCTCAGGCTCTTCATCACCTGCCTGAGCTGTTGGACCAATCCTGCCTGGAAAATAAATCATAATCCTGATCACTGAGGTGTGTCTGTGCCAGAGGGAGAGCTCTGCCTCAGCCTGGTGGCCCAGCAGCATCAGCAATGATTTCAGGGGAGGCAGGTAGGAGTTAATGCCAGGGTAGAGCAGAGATCCAGAACCTCCTGCCCACTGCTCCATGGTGAGCGAGGCCACTCCTCATCCCACTGGGGCCTCTCACATCCCAGCACTGTCCTGCCAGCTGTTCCCTTTCTGCCTGGTTGGCCTCTGGATCAGTGTGCTTGGAGATCCTCTGCTGAAAGGCACCAGAGAAGGGCAAAGACTGATTATCCCAATGCTTCCCGGGAGTTTTCCAGCTGGGAGCTTGCTGGTCCCCCCCAGGTGCTGGCTTGGTGAGAGCAGCAATTCCAGAGGAATTCAGGAGGGTGAGTGCACTGCTCCAGCTCTTCCCTCTGGAAATTAGGGATCTTCATTCAACAGCTGACAGCAGAGAATTCCTCCTGGAGTTTGGGGAAATAAAACCATAAAGGCTCCCAAAAGAGCAAGGGGCACTGTGTGCTCTGCTGGCTGTCCATGGGTGGCACAGGGTGGCTGTCCCCAGAGGAGCTGTGCTGTGTCCCTGCAGGTCAGTGTCACCTGGAGAGTGGCTGTGAGACATTCCTGCTCTCTGTCCCCACTCTGAGGAGCACCGGGCTGAGCTCCGCACGGAGCATTTTGAAAGCCAAGAGTTTGCAAAAACCAGGAGTGATTCATTAACAGCAAAAAGGTCTAATTAATATTTGAAAGTGCTCCAACCACATCCTGCTGCTGGCAGGGAAGAGCCCCCCAGCATCCCCGGCGCCGCTCCGGCCCCTGGAGCTCCTGACGAGAGCATTAACTGCCTCCGGAGCAGGAGGCTGAAATAATCAACAGAATCATTTGCCTTTCAAAGGGGAGATTTGCTGCTTTTGGTGTTTTCTGCTGTGCAGCACTCGGCCTGCTGGAGCTGTGACAGGACTGGGAGGACATCAGAGCTGCAGAGAGCCAAATCCACTGGGAATGATGCTCCTGGACCAGGCTCTGGGTGGCATTGATTTCACACCTCGGAGCGCGCATCCTCTGTATCCGTGCTGTCCTTCCTCCCATCCCCCGAGGTGGCACTGAGAGCTGCTTGGGACAGGCCTGCCCCGTCCCCTGTGGAGCTGGGAGCACAAAGGAATGGGTGTGCGGGTGCCGAGGGCTGCGGGAGCCCCTCCCAGGAGGCAGGAGCGCCGCGTGTGACAGTTTGTGAATCAGCGCAGCACCGCGCTGCTCCCGGCTCGGATCCCGGCTCGCGCCTCGCAGCTGCGCTGTCACTGCCACCAAGCTGGTGACACCTGTTACCAAACAGTCTCCCAGCCTTCCCAGTGGCATCTGTCCCCAGGAGCAGGGATGGTGTGTCTGGGGCAGGCTCTCCTGGAGGGCTGACCTCTCCTCATCACCTGTGTGCAGGGTTGAGGTCTTGGACTCAGCTCCAGTGCAAGGCCAACACTATCCCTGTTTCTCCAGCAGATCCTAGGACATTCCTGACCCTCTAGCTAGACTAGGCTGAAGTCACTTGATTTACCTTAAAAGTAATTTTTTATGCATACTTCAGGTATCTCAGAGCTCCCCAGAGCCACTCAGTGTTTCATTTCTCGAGCTAATTGTTCCCTAGGTCAATAGTTGGTTGTAGCTTTGATGTGGGAATTGTGCTGTTTGCCAGGAACAAGCTGCCCCATGGGTGAGGGTGTTGACACAGGTGAGGGTTTGATCCTGCAGCCCAGCTCAAGGAGCAAAGGGGCTCTTGTTCCCCACATCCTGGGAAGCAGCTCTGGCAGCCTGTTGGTCCCCACGAGGTCTCAGCACTCAGTGAAGGAGCTGCTCAAACTACAGCAGAGTCCCAAGGGCCCTTCTGTGTTTGCAATGAGGATTTTGCAACTTGAAGAGCCTCATGACAGAAATCCCTGCAGTTTGACTCAGGAAATGTTGCTCTCCATTGCACGTGTCTGCTTCTGCATCTCACTGGGAGGGTGGGGAGGGTTGAGAACAGGTTGTCCAGAGAAGCTGTGGCTGCCCCTGGATCCCTGGAAGTGTCCAAGGCCAGGTTGGACAGGGCTTGGAGCAACCTGGGATAGTCAAAGGTGTCCCTGTTTATGGCAGGGGGTGAAACAAGATGAGCTGTAAGGTCCTTCCAGCCCAAACCTGCCCCTAATTCTGTGCTTTCAAGCAGATAAATATATCTGTAACCGCCTGTAACTCCAGCAAAGGGCAGCCCCCGCCGGCGCAGAGCCTGCTCAATATTCAGCTCAGCAGAGCCTTTAACATTTCACAGAACAGATGCCCACTGAGCATCTTGAAACAAATCCAAAGGTAGCGGTGACGGCTGCTGTCAGGGAAGCAATCATCCCACAGCCCCGGCAGCCGCAGCCCCACGTGCCACGAGGTGCTGCTGCCACGGCTTTGTGTGCTCACAGCAGGCAGAGGAGGGGATGGGGTGTCAGGGACCATCATCTCCTCAGCCAAAATTCCCTTTCTGGTGCAGCTCTGGCCAAGGAGAGGGAGCGCTGGCTGTGGTTCTGAGCTGCATCCCGCTGGATGGAGCAGCTGGGATGGAGGGAACACAACTGGTGGGCTCGTGGGGAGCCACCTGTGACCCCCAGGAAGACAGGCACAGTCCTTGCTGTGGCTCTCGGGGCAGCAGCACTTTGGAAGTGACACTCAGCACTGCTGGGGACAGTTATTAAGCAAATTCAGCATCCTTGTACTCTCAGAGACAGCACTGGTCTCTCCCTGCCCTGGGAATTCCCCACTGGCTTGGGAAGCAGGGAATGCTGGATGTGCCAGTGCAAAGGCTGCCTGATGTGCTGGGCTGGAAGCAGATGGTGCAGGGCACAGGGTGACAGGGCTGTCCTCAGTGGATGGCAGCCCCCAGAGCACTCGGGGCTGTCAGTGCAGGAGGTGACAGCCAGGGCCTGGTGCTGGAGAGGAGACAGAAAGGAGGAGATGAGGGGAATTACAGAGCTGCTCCCAGGAGCTCACAACAGTCACAGCAATAACGTGACAGATCCCCTCACTGTGCTGTGCTGGTGATGGAGTGGAGGGATCCGTGTGGGAAGCAGCAATGGCATTTTTGGGGAGCACAGGGATGGAAGGGGAGCAGCAAAGAGACCTGTGCAGGGATCACTCACCCCATCAGGGCAGAGGAAAAGCAAATGGGGCTGTGTTCCTGTGCTGACATCCCAAAGAATGACACGGGAACCGTGTGCCACTGAACCAGGGCTGAATTCCCTCTCCTCTCCCCATCTTCTCTGTGTGAATAAGCAGCTCCTGCTCCTGGCTCTCCCAGTGCCACCGTTTAATTAATGTCCCCTGTCCCATCGTGTGTCAGTCACACACCACAGGATCCGGGTGCAGGAGGCAGTTCATCACAGCAGCCACGAGTTCCTTCCCACTCCAACACTCAGAGAGCCCCAGTTTCAAACTTTCCCCCAACTTCAGAATATTCCAGACAGCCTTCAACATCCACAGAGTGCCAAGGGGCAGGCAAATACAGGAACAATTAATCATTCCCTGGCTGAGCTGAGCTGCTCCAGATTTTGGCAGGTGCCAGCTGAGCAGGGACACAGCTCTTCTGGGGAGCAGCCTGGATTTCAGGACTGATTCTGATGTTTCCTTGCCCTGACACTGTAAATCTCTGGGCCTTTGCTGCACCACATGCAAACTCCACAGGGCCAGAGGTGAGCTGGGAATGGGGTGTGGAAAACTGCAGCACTGCTGGCACATCCTGTGGTACCTGGGCTGGGCTGATTCTGGGATCACACCTGTGGGAAGGACAGCTTGGACTAAATATCTGGCTCAGGATGGGCTCATTTTCCCAATGTTATTCCCCACTTTTTTTT
>VZTZ01013230.1:0-28751 GCA_013400955.1 Drymodes brunneopygia | reverse complement strand
TAAGGCCAGGAAAAAGGCATCACTTTTAGCCCTTTATCTTAAAAATAAACTCTCCAGCAGCCCTTAAAACAGCTGTGAATTCCCTGGGGGTGAGGCAGGAGATTGAGCTGTGTCACAAACTCGGCTTTGGAACGGCTTGGTTTTTGCTGTCTGTCATTGTAACAGAAATGCTGTTTAAAAGTTTACAGTTCCTACGTTTAAAGATACCTGTTCCCCCCAGTTTTGGTGGGATTAACTGAGAACTGGTACACCCCAAGTGTTTAAGTTAGCTGCACCCATCCAGGAGAGGAATTTGCAACCGACAGCACTGGAAATGAGAGGAGAAGCAAATTTGATGAGCATTTGGCTTTTTCAATAGCTGGTTATGCCTGATTGGAACCCGTGGGGAAAACAAACACAATTATTTGTGTGAGATTGGATTTCATTGCCCACAGAAAATATAAAATCTGTCACCTGCATGCTGGCTGTTATCTGGTCATGGGCTGGAGGCTGCTCCAGCAGCAATGCTGGGGGACCAGCAGCAGCAGCCAGCCCTGAGCCAAGGTTGTGCCCAGGGAGGGACCCGTGTCCTCCTGTCCCACCACCACCTGTGACCCCTCAAATGTGGGTCACCCATATGGTGAGGCTCTGCTCCCTCCCAAAACCATGGAGATGGCAAAGCAGGGCCCTGGAGCTGAGGACCAGGCTGTCCCCAGGGGGGTGTCCTGCAGGCTGCAGGCCTGGATTTGATTGTGTGACCAGCCAAGCCTGGCAGAGCAGAGCCTGGGGCACCTTTAGATGTATAAATAATCCCTGGCTTGAGCCCATTTCCTCAGCTCCAGACAGCTTGCAGTGCTCCCTTCTCCAGATCCTCAGTGTCAGACCCTTGCCCGAATCCAGCTGTTCCTGGTAATTGAATTTTAATGCCTCAGGCTGGGAGTTTGTGTTGGTATTTGAGGTGAAGCTTTTCAGCTTGGTCACCCATGGGCTTTGAAGCTCCCTGTGTGCCACCAAGGATGGTGGGGACAGTCCCATCTCCGTGGGGGCAGCCACTGTGCTGGGTCCCAGCTGAAGCCATGCAGATTTAGAGAACCGAGGAGTTTTCTCTTGTGCAGATGGGAGAGACTGGACAGCTAATGAGAGCTTATTCTGTGCATCTGAAAAAATGCATTAAATATTCTTGAAAGATCCACCAAGTGCTGTTTGGACAGCTGGTGGCACCTTTGCCACCTGCGGGGTGGCACCTGCTGACGTGGCCCTGCTGTCAGGGATGGGGTAGGAGGCACTGAGCTCCCCACAGCCCATCCTGGGCAGTGTCACCCCACACCCGGAGCAGGTCCCCATGGCACAGCCAGGGGAAGGCACGAGCTGGAGTGCCTCCTTCCTACAGAGGGAAGTTAAGGTGGAGGCAGTGACTGGCAGCCCAGCAGAGCTGAGATCTGAGCCTCTCTTTCTCCTCCTTAAACCCTTTCAGTGTAATTACCTTGCAAACAGAAGGCCTGGGTAATTATTACGTGGCTTTGTGGGTGTAAATTTAACATGTCGTTCCCATGCAGCCACACAGTGAGGGAAAAGCTTTTTCCTTGGAGTTTTTCTCTTTAACTCTCTGCTTTCAGTTTCTTCCTGGACTCAGCACAGGCACTTAATTGTCACCAGAGTGGGAAATGGCTCTGAACCCCCAGCAGCACCAGGGACTGGCACTGCCATCCTGGTTTGCAGGCAGGAGCAGCAAATCTGCAGGTGCAGACTGTGAGCCAGCCCAAAGCACAGAGAAAGGGATGCAGAGTGCAGCTGGTGGGTGTCACAAGGCTTCTGAGAGCCACCTTGTCCCCTGGTGGAGAGCGTGGCATGGAGTTGTGTCAGGGCAGGCTCAGGCTGGAGATCAAGGAAAGGTTCTTCCCCAGAGGGTGCTGGCACTGCCCAGGAATGGGCACGGCCCCGAGGCTGCCAGAGCTCCAAGAGCTGCCAGGGATGCCCAGGCTGGGGTTGTTGGGGTGTCTGTGCAGGGACAGGAGCTGCTCTGGATGATCCTGGGGGTCCCTTCCAGCTCAGGATATTCTGTGATTCTGCAGTGGTACATGAGTTCCAAGTGGACACTCAAGCCAACAAATCCCATATTTTAGTGCTGGGATTTGTTTAAGGCTCTTGGGGAGCAGCAGCATTGTGTTTCACTTCCCCAGAGCTCTGGAGGCCAGGGCTTGTTGAGCAGAAGCACCAGTCTCTCCAGTTGGCACAGAACAATGGTGCAGATGTGTCTTGGGGACAGCATTTTGCATTTTTATTTCTGACTTTAAAATACTGCACAAAGAACCATGAATGTCAGTTCATATTGATTTATTTATTGTAAGAAATTTTTTCCATGGATTTACAGTAATTTCCTCCTTTTCTAGTAATAATAATCTGAATTTTGCCACCACCTTTGTTCGACTCTAAGCACAGGAACAAGCCAGCATGAATCCAGCTCATTGAGATATTCCCACAGCCCAGGATGAAAGAAGTGGCTCCAAACAGCTCGGGATGTTGGAGTGCTTGTGTGTCTGGGTGTGATCCAGTGGGGCAGACCTGCCCTGCTGCCTGAGCTGCAGAGCAGATGACTCAGAAAAGACTCTCAAGTAAGTTATAAATTGTTTCCTGTCACCCCTGCTGCCGCCTCGCTCTGCTCTTCTGCTCCTTCTATTCCATTTGTTTCCTTCCTCATTCCCATTCCCTATATAAAAACAAAGCTGAAAGTGTTTGTGCTGAAGGCACTCGTGCTGGTGCCCTGCTCGGAGTATTTTTGGTGGAATCCCCTGGGTTTGGGCTGCCCAGGGGCTGCTGTTATTGTTATTTGTTGACAAATAACCGAGTCAACAAAGCCCATTGCTGAGCAGCTGCTTTTCTGCTGCTTGGATAAAGATGCTGTTGGAAGCAGTTTCATTTTCCAGTTTATCTTTTATTTTCCACGTGTACCCTGTGTAGCACAACACGTCCTGCTGAGAGTTAATCCTGTCTGTGCTCTCACACCCACCTCCACTGGTTTGTTCCAAGTTCCACAGCACCCAAAATCTGTTGGTCTTGTCCTTTTTGTTCACAACCCCTCCCTGTGGAAAGCTGTATTTGTGCCTAAAGAGATCCAGGTGTCCTCTGGAGCATCCCAGGGGCCTTGGCTTGCTCTTGGCATGTGTGCAAACACAGTGGACTCTCTGTGGAAATAATGAGTAGGTTTGGGAGCAGCAGAAGTGGAAGGGGTTACATTTTCCTTTCTCCTCTTTTCCTTCTTGAAGACCACTGGATCCATGTTGTCTCCAGGCTATAAAAGAAGATGAGTAGAAAATTGAGATATAGAAGAGAAAGCCCCAGGCCTTCATGTTCCCAACAGGAAAAGCATTTTATTGTGCTGGAGTTTTCCATGGTGTCCCTGCAGGTTTTGGGGATGCTCTGTGTGCTGTGACACCACCAGATTGCTTTGCTGATGCTCTGGCCACAGGGGAAGGATGTTTTTAAGATGTGGTGATTTCTTCCCCTAACCTTGCTTTGTAGCAACAAGGCCCAGGTAATTTTTGACTTTGTGTGAGTGCTTTTAGTCAGTCCAGGCTACTTCTCTAAATGTAAAAATACATTTTGCTCAAAGCTCAGAGAATACAGGGATACTTTCAGACAGAAAACACAGATCTGGAGGGGAGCATCCTGAGGATCTGCCCTGCTGTCCCCTTGTGGTCACCCCCCTGGTGTGAGTGGAAAGGGAACATATCAATTAAATTTGTTTACTTGAACAGAATTCATGTTTTCCTGCATTTCTAAGAAGATATTTCATCTGGCTTTGAGCATTTTTTGTTTGAACTTTAAAAATATTTTTCTGACCTTTTTTTTTTTTTTAAATCAAGAGGACATATGAAAGTGAATCTTTCTTCTGATCAGCTTCCACTTAATAAATGTGTATTTTTCAAAGGCCTGATTATATCAAAGTTTTCTAATGAGCCCCATGGACTGGACAAGGCCAAGAAAAATGTCTGGCTTAGGGTACTGCTGGTTTTGATTTCTCTCATGTGTGGAATAAATGGAACAGCAATTTTATAGGTGGTAGGATGGGATGGTGAAGAGTACCTGTGAGAAAAAAAGTCCCTTACACCTGAACATTTTTGACAAAGATCTAAAGACAGCCCTTGGTCTTGTACAGGGTTCCATCCTGCTGGTGTGACCAGCCCTGGATTCTGATCTGCTCTGTTAAGTCTCAAAAAATTACTTGTGATGTTTAGATACTGCCATTATTTCTGCAGCTTTGGAATTTCGTTCTGGCTTGTTCTGCATTTGAACTTTCCCAAGGTTCTTGGGAGTCTGGGCTGGGCTAATTCTTGGGGAAGGAAGCAGAAGAGCTCACTTATTTCTGTGGTTTTTAAATGCAAGTTCAGAGCTCACTTGTACAGTGCCTTGGAAAGTAACTGATAACAAAAGTGATTTGGAGTTTGGATAAGATAAGAATCAAATTGAATATTTGTCCTGACCCAACAAGGCACTCTATCTGTTCAGGAGATCCAAAGAGTTGCACTTGTTTTAAAATAGTTTTTCTGTTTTCTCTGTCTCCTAAACTTCTCCGTGCTGATTTTGGGCTCAAGCACTAAATCTAACAACAGTCACAAACCCCACGGGATGACAGCAAATTTGTCTCTATAATGTGGTGATAGTGAACTTCCCCATCCCTCCTTTATCATGGCAAAGAACCACAGGAGTCACAAACACCATGGGACACTCAGAACCTCTGGGGATACTTTTATAACCTGTCAAGAAAGAGATGATTCCCCAGAGCTGCTGATTTCAGAGCTGAAATCACCGTGTTGTCCCAGCTCCTGAACTTGCTGCAGCTGAAGCATTTACCAGACTGGGCAGGACACTGGAATCAGTGTGATTATTCACCAGACTGGGCAGGAACTGAATTCAGTGTGATTATTTTAGATTGGGCAGGACATTGGAATCTGTGTGATTATTCACCAGACTGGGCAGGACACTGGAATCAGTGTGATTATTCACCAGACTGGGCAGGACACTGGAATCAGTGTGGTTATTTTAGATTGGGCAGGACACTGGAATCAGTGTGATTATTCACCAGATTGGGCAGGACACTGGAATCAGTGTG
Source organism: Drymodes brunneopygia (assembly GCA_013400955.1). Classification (NCBI taxonomy): domain Eukaryota; kingdom Metazoa; phylum Chordata; class Aves; order Passeriformes; family Petroicidae; genus Drymodes; species Drymodes brunneopygia. Next base: position 23,662 of record VZTZ01013230.1, on the reverse strand, counting down.
ATTATTCACCAGATTGGGCAGGACACTGGAATCAGTGTGATTATTTTAGATTGGGCAGGACACTGATTTCAGTGTGATTAACCAGCTGCAGGGCTCCCTTGAGCAGGATTTACTCTCTGCAGTCCCCAGTGGATCCCCCTGAGCCTCCTGCCTTTGTGAGCTGCAGTTTATTCCTCCAGGGCCAAGGCCTGGTGCCTCACTCCTTGGAGAGGATTCCTGTAATTCCTGTGTAATTCCATTAGCCCCAACCAGACCCACCTACAGCACACAGAATACATTTTCCCAAGCTCCCCAGATCCTACTGAAAATGATGCCCAGGTCCCTCCCAATGGGAGCTTGTGCTCAGCAGAGACACAGTGACAGAAACCAGATTTTTAAAAATGATTTATACCTTAACAGAAGTGTTAAGTGACAAAGGGTCTCTGGTTTTGCTTTTATTCTCTGAATCCTGTAAACTGGAGTCCAGGAGCCTGGAGATGCACCAGGAGGTTGGTGTAGACACTGAAATGGCTGGTTCTTCACTGCCTCTTGGTATTTATTTAGAAAGCACTAAAAAAATATATTGCTTTTTCTGACAAACCTGCCAATAAATTTGCTCAGTAGGCATAAATAATGAGCAGCATGGGGACATGGCTGGCAGATGATAGTCTTGACATGTTTGTAAGCAACTCAAAATCCATTACCATGGGATCAAAATTGCATAAGAGTCTAAGAAAACATTGAATCAGGGCCTAAAATCTAATATATCAATTTTGATAAGCTACCTAGTAATCAGCTACAAGAAAACTTATCTTGCTTAGGTTGTATTTCTGGCTGGCATAGAGACTGAAAATTAAAGAATTAGCATATTTGTGGCAAATAAAATATTATGCTTCCAAGCAAGTGACTGTCCTTATTTAATGCCCTGCTTTGTATTTAAAGTCGCTGCAGAGGCACATGCTATATGTGCTCACTACAGCAGCTGAATGATGTGTTTAGAATAATTCAGCAGATAAATTCATGTCCATGAATAATCTGCATTCAGATCATGACCTTTACCAAGCTGTGTTTTTTTTCCAGGGCTCAGAACTTCCAGCTAATGCTGGGAAGAAACAAAAGGAACACAGAGGGAGTTTTGTCCCATCTCCTCCATTCCATTGGGATTCCTCATTTGGGATCAGGGCAGGTAAGACTCAGCCCAGGAGATATTCTGAGTGTGTTGCTGGAACTGGAGAAACAGTGGTATTTTAATTACAGACAAGGGGTTGGGGGCACAGCTGGGCTGTGAGAGCTGTCTGTGGCCAGCACTGAGTGCCTTGGCTTTGCCATGGGCTCCCCTGAGTCCCCTTGCTGTCCCCAACCATGGACTGTGAGCAGAAGTGCTGTCCCCAGAGCTAAGCTGATGTGTGGCACCTTCCCAAGCCACGGTCCCTGACTCCTCCTGAGCCCTGGGAGGGGTCAGACAGGTGGGAGCAGCTCCCAGCACCACTGGTGGCTCTCAGCCCCAACCTGGGCTGCAGAGTGAGTCCACTGGGCAGTGCTGGGGGTGTCTCAGCATTGCTGGATGCTGGGAAATGAGGCAGGGCACTCTGTCCAGCTGATGCAAGCCCACATATGCCTATCCCCTGAAACAGCTGCTGCTTCTCCCAGCACTCACCTGCTGGGAAAACCACTGATGGAGCAGCTCTCAGTGAGCGAGTGAGCTCTGCACGCTGCATCAGAGCGGACAAAAACGAGAGCAGCGTCAGCACCATGGACAAGTGCTCGGAGAAGCTCCGGGTACAGCCACAAATGTTTGTAAGCCTTGGTAGGTTTTACTCACCGTGCCAAAAACTAATAGGAAATAAAATAGCCAGAAAGCAGCAGGGCTGTAAAGTGTCAGGAGCAAAAACTGAGCCTGAGATTTCCACTTAGCAAATATTATATCTTGACACTGGATGACTCTGGTGTTAGTGATTTTAGGAGTGAACTTCAGCACTTTTCGTATGCAACATTAACATTCTCCCTCATTTGCTTTCAGCAGTTTCACAGGGCTCTCACACAGAAATGTCTTGCGAATTCTCCAATGTTTTTATTTGCTTCTTGTGTTTAAGATAGTAAGTAAAATCTTGTATAGCCTCTTGCTGTGGGAATGAGTTTCCTCCTGGGCATGTGCCTCAGATCCTCTGGATCATCTTGGTGAAGGAAAACCTCCCAGGCTACCAGTCATGTTATGTGGCTGGGGCCACCGTGTTTAGCTCAGAAGACTTTGGTGGTTTGATTCACCAGGTCACCCAAAGACCTGCTCCTCCTGCAAAATGAGCAGGAAAACTTGAGATTGGATTTGCTGGGCTGTAGTCCTGACTTTGCTGTTCCCCCCNCTCCTCCTGCAAAATGAGCAGGAACACTTCCTGATTTTGCTGTTCCCCCTCTGGATGAGAGCAATGACTCAGTTTCCTTGTCTGTAAAATACAAGACCAGGATTGTTTTTCCACTGTAAGGGTTTGAGGAGTGGATGAGAAGCTCAAAGCAGAAGTTTTTCTGTAGGACACGTGTGTGAAGGAAGCTTGAAAGGGATGTGCATTCAGTGCTGTGAGGTTTATTTGCTGTTTCAGCTTGTTTGTTCTTTCATCATTGAACAATGGCTAATGAAGGGGGATGACCTTATATTTTTTTCCAGGATGTTACTGCTCCTGTGTCTTTGAACCAATTAACTCAGCAGCTTTGTGTGTGGAGCACAGCAGCGTTGGGTCCTCCCTGTCAGGACTTTGATGAGTGCTGCAAAAGCAAAAACGTGGCTGAATGGGGCTTTCATTATTTCATTATTCCCTAAATTTATTTTAGGCTGTGAAAGAATTAACGTGAATAATTTTCCCATTTCACCATCTGCTTTAGACTCCATCTCAAAGGGTTCCCAATGAGCACTGCATGCAAAACCCTTTAAAAATGATCCTCTCCATATTTCCCACACTCAGCAGTCTGCTAATGTGGCCAATAGATCTAGGTGATGGGCCTGCATGATTTAGGGAGCATCATTAGGGTTATGATGAGCTGTGCAACTGTCTTGTTTATTCACACTTAGCAATTTCCTCCCAGTGCCTTTTGTCTCAGAAAGACTTTTTGCATTTAAGCTTTTTACAGAGAGAGCAGTGCCAGAGACATTCAGTGGGTGAGACATCCACCTTGGGCCCAGGAGCACGAGCTGCCCCTCTGCTTTCCATCTGATTTCCCTCATGGCTCAGGCTGGACTCTCTGAGAGGCTCTGCTGAGCTCTCCAGAAGTGACCCAGGGGGAGGTGCAGCTCTCCTGCTGACATTCAAAGGGTCACTCACTGAGTTTACATGGCCTGACTGTCAAGTCTCTGTCTCTGTGCATTTCCCACTCCAGTCTCTTGGGTCCAAGGCTGGTTGTTTTTTTTTAATTCAGTCTTTGCCTGCCAGGGCTGAACTCCACTGAAGCCTGTATTAAACATCCTCACCACGATGCCTCTCAGGGCAGCCCACGACTGCCCTCCTTCCTTGTGAGGAGGAGGAGGAGGAGGATCAGGAAGGTAAAGTATTTAACCTGCCTGTCAAACAAAATTATTCATGGCAGGTGAGTGGCTGAGCAGCATTTTACAGGGCTGCTGTGAATAATACATAACATGGTCAGCCTTGGCACGGGAGTGCTGCTCGAACTTCAGAATAATTCCCACGCCTGGAAGAAAAACAGTGCACATCTTCCTATTTCTCATTTCCTGTGAGAGGTGTGAAGGGAGGCTTTGATGGTCAGGTGTGAGCAGCTGCAGGGGTCATGGCTGGGCTCTGAGGGTGGCTGCAGGGCAGGGCAGAGCAGCAGAGCTGTGTCCTGAGTGGGGCTGGGGGGCTCTGAGCCAGCCTGTGCCCCCGGGATGAGCACACAGGGATTGATCAGAGTGGCCAAAGCAGGATTGTGACGAGGTCACACAGCCTGGGATGGCACCAAACTCATCCCCTGCCAGCCTGGGACCAGGGGGAGATCAGTGTGCAGCCACCCTGGGCTCTCCCCTCTGGGTTTTGTTTGCAGAGCAGAAGAAAGATGGACGGCCACGCACACAAATGTGCTCAGGGTTCTCCCCAAAGTATGATGTCATTCTGGTCATTTAAATTCAGAGTAAAATATTATAATGGCACTATGTCCTTCCTTCAAGCAAAAAATTAGTTGAGCAGATCCTCTATTCTTATGGAACGCTTGTGAGTCTATTACTTTGCTGGGAATTGGATTTTTTTTTTTAAATTCTTGAAAGGCACTTCTTTCTCACACAAAATTTTGGCTGAAATACAGTTTTACCATGTTTTCCAATAGAATACATAAAGGACTCACTATTTTAATTTTTGATTATATATAGAAAGTCTTAGCTTTATATTTTGAATTACTGGCATCATATAAATTAAAGCAAACAAGAAACAGTCCAACATTTTATTTTTATAAACTTTTATTTTCACTTGCTCTTTCCTCAGTTAACCTGCATTAGCTTTGTCCTCACCCTGAAAATCCACATGGTAATAAAAGGGAATACAAGTGTGCTTAAATCCCATCAAATCCATCACTTCATAAACACCCACATGCCCCTCATGGTTTGAAAAGTGCATTTTGATCACTGTTTTGTTGATGCCAACATGAATGAGTCACAAAAATCTTGGTGCAAACTCTGCAAGTCAAAGAGAGCCTGCCCATTGACTTATTGACTTTGGGTCAAGCATTTGATGTACAGAAACAGAGTTTGAGAGAGCTGGCTGACCTGAAAGATCCCATTTCCAGGAGCAATCCTTGAGAGGCATCAGGAGAGGATGGAAGTGATGGCCAGAGGGGTAAATGGAGTGGGTGTTACAGCTTTAACAAGTGGCTGCAAGGGCACTGGAGTGAGGCCTTTCATTTCACATCAGGATTCTTCTCGTGTTTGTTAGATAGAACAATATTAACCTTTTGAATTTATTTAGAAACTCATTAGTGCTTTTTTTCTATAGTCCATTCTTTTCCTGATTAGCTCTCCTCATTACAATTCAAATTTCTTTCTGCTACATTTACCACATTGTCCTGCTTTCTCTCATCTCTATTGTTGCTCAGCTTAATTTATTAAAGCAATGAAAAAGGAAGGGGGGGATCAGTTGACACAGCAACCTTCCAAGCCTTTGGTGTTTGAGGAGGAACAGAGAAGAAGGGAAACACCCCTGAGTTTGCCTTTTCCTCCAGGAAAAGGGGTGGGAGGATGTGGCAGCAGTTTCTATCCAAGTGTGGGATGTGAGCATGGTTCAGAGTGGAGCAGCAGATAAAAACCTTCTTTGGGCCTTAGTCCATGCCCAAAGGTGCCAGCAGGGCACTGAGGTGGCCACAGGGACACACCTGCAGTGACCCTACAGCCTTGCAGGGCTTCACTTTCCTGCTTTCTCACTTCAGCCGTTGCTCAACCCCAGAGCTTTTAAATGAAATTCACTCTGAGGGTTCAGCGTCCTCATCCTGTGCTGGAAACGTGCAGCCAAGGCTCCTCTGGCATCCTGTACCTCAGGCTGTTTTAAAACTGTGTGTAAGCCTTTAGTAGCATTTCTTTTGTGTATTTTTCCAGGATTTCTTTTGTGTCCTTTTCCTTGGGATCAAGATAGAAGTTGGGAGCTGCTGTGATTCCTCTTGACTTCGCTCAGCTCCAGTGGAATGTGAATTGATGCTCTGATAAAGTTTTTTAGTAAGAGACTTGAGCCTGTCCCTGGGAGGGGCTGGAATGGGGAGATGCTTGGGTTCATTTGTGAATTTGCAGCCCTGATTTGCAAAGTATTTTTTATGAGGAGCATAGTTTTTGCCCTGTTTTTCTTCCCTTGCAGCGCGGCGCTCGTTTCTCAGCGGCGACGCTGCCACATCCCATGTGCCCGTGATTAAAGCTGCATTCACTCCTGACAAGAGATGATTAAATACAGCCAGATGATTCCAACCATCCCAGCCCTCGTGGCTCTCTGATTATTGGTGTGTTTGAACATCCCACAAATGTGAATGAATGTGTTTATGCAGCAGCTATTGGAAAGCAGGCAAGTGCCAGGGTGTTTCATTTTGGGAGCAGAGGGATTAGCTCAGCAAAGGTTATATAAAGAGGTTTTGGCAGGGCCACAAAAAGAATCTAAATTTCTGAGTTTCTGCTCCAATGCCTTAATCATAAAATCATCTTTCCTCTGAATTCTTTTCCGTCTGTGGTAATTATAGTTTTGGCTGGGTTTATGTCCTTTATAAAAACCTGTCTTTCACACAACTTGTGAAAATGAAGGGAAGGGAAAAAAAAAAGATAAAACAATCATAATTTTCCAAGTGTGTAATTCTGGATTCCAGCAGAGGCCTAAAACAAGTAAGGTAATTATTCCACTCAGTTCAGCACCATTTGGAGAATTAGGCTATTTCGTGAATTGTAGTTTTAGAATAAGACACATGGACTGGAAAAAGTTCAATGAGCAACATGTAAAATAAAGCAAATGCTTGCAAAAATCCGCTGAAAGAAAAGGAGCTGGTTGTAAGTGAAGGTTGTTGGAGTAAGATGGAGAAAGTCAACGATGTTGAGAGAAGGTAAAAAAAAAAAAGCAAATATAAAGGAAGATTTTATTATTTCCTTTAGTTTATGAGGAAAATGCCAGAGCATATTTTCAGGGTGAAATTAATTCTTGGTGCAAACTAAAGATAACAAGACTTTCCCCAAGGATGAATTTGGCCCATGGGCAATTCAGGAGAATTCAGTCAGGGGGAGCTGCCAGGGAGAGGTGGAGCCAGCTGGTTAAAGGCTAGGCTAGACCATACAAGCACATTAGTTAGTGATGGTTAATTAACTTCTTCCTGGCAATCAGCCACCAGGGCAGGAGCTGGGCTTGATTTCCCAGTCCTGATTGCCAGGAAAGTCACCCCTAATCACCTGTGATCTTGCAGCTTTCTAGTTTCACCTTGGTCTGGTGTTCCCCTATAAATGGTGCTTGTGGGGGTTTTTTTTTGCTTATTTTTGTTCTCTCTCCACAGGTTCTTAAATGGTTCATAAAACACAATTTTCATAATTATTGCTACTGATGTGATTGTACCTTTGCCATGGTGTGACTTTGGGTGCACATCTCGTAGTTGCTGGATCCGTGGTGAAGTTGTTGGGTTTGGGGCATTTTGGGGAGGATGTTTCATTTTGATGGGGGAGGGCCCACAGTCTGAGCAGAGGGTGGTGTCCAATCTGTGAGACAGGAGCAGAGAGAGACTGAGGGGAGTGGGTTTTTGCTGAAGTGGAGAGGAATAAAAGCAAGAGAATGATATTAGCAGGTAATTTTTGGCAGTTGATGCAGCGCATAATAACTTCAATTTCAAAGCTTCTCATTCCCCTCATTTTGTGCCTTATTAAGACTCCAACCTATATTTAATGGTGAGAATATCACTTTTTGCTTCCTTAATTCTCTGTCTGCAATTGATCTACATAACCTGCTAAATCTCCACTCAGCTCTGTGAGGCATGTGAGGCTCCTCACTGCACCCTGAGAGACTCAAAATAATAACTTGAGCCTTCTCTGACAGTGTCTGTGTGTTATTGTGGCTCCCTGCTTCCCTGTGCTACAAGCAGAATAACAGAAGAGTGTAAAATCTTATTTTCAAATATTTATGTCGTGTTGTCAGGGGTGTTCCCAGCATGTCAGGCAGGTTCCTGCTCAAACTCCCCCATTTCTTTTGCTTTACATGGGATGTTCTGTATCCAGACAAAGAAAGAAAGAAGTATGTATTTTATTATTTAAAAAGGCACGTATCCAATTGGTTGTTTTAGGAAACAAGTTTTCATAAATATTAGACTCCTTTGGCAAACCTGGTCCGGATATTTCTCCCCTTGATACATTGCTCAGTGCTGACTTCTTCCATTTTTCTGTCTGTAATTGTGCTGTAGACCTTTCCCAGAATATTGCCTCGTGAGGGAACTCATCCAGCTTCCAAAGACAAAGTGCAGCTCATTCAAACTGTTCTAAGTCTATTTATCCAGGCAAATATTTGGACATGTAAAACAGCAGCAAAGAGCTACGATGTCTATCAGGGCAGGGGAGCACACAAAACCTCTGCTGCTGTCAGTGTCTCCCTGGTGTGTTTTATCTGGAGTTGCTAATTGGCAGAGAGCAGTGCAGAGGTTTGATTCACACCCACACCCGTGCACAGGCACTGAGTGAGAGCTTTGCACGGGTTTGAGGTCCATTTTCTCAGCACCAAGTTTGGTTTGCAGAGGCTCACAGAGCTTTCATCAGAGCTGCTTCCCCACCAAGGGGCTCTGAGCAGCTGCACGAAGATCTCTCTGCTCTGTGGCACTGGTTCAGTCTTTAAAAGCCAAGAGTTGTCATGAACTGATGGCTGTGGAATGGATTCCTCAACAGCAGCTGCTATCACTGCTGAATTTATCTTACATTTTATCTGGAATAGTTTGGGGTCTGGATCTTACCCTCAGGGATTTCTCTGCTGATGGGTTTTGCTCCTTAGCATGCCTGAAAAGCCCTGAGAGCAGGAGCTGTCCCTGAGCTGGAGCCCTCCTTGCACAGGACAGGCATTTTGCCATCTGCCAAGACAGGGTGGGCATTTCTGCACTGATCAAAAGGTCCAATTAAAATTTTGTGCAAGTTCAGTTCCATGGGGCTGGACAATTTCACACTCTCATCATCAAAGAGATTTCAACAGAGGCTCCTCCTGTCCCCAGGTGAAAAAGGCCTCTTTTTTTCCTGGAGATTTGTTCCCTGAACCATTGGCACAGGCTATGAGAGCCCACCTGGATGATGGGAGGGGTAAGGTGCCATAGATGTGGTTAGGAATTTGTGGGAATTTGGCAACACTTTGCTGCCAGGGCTACAGATATGACAGACTGGTGTTTATCCTCTTTTTTTTTTTTACTTTTGGTTGCCTGAATTAATGCATTTTGTATTGATTCTCTAATGAAGACAGAGGTCTGAATTCATACATTGCTTTTTATTTGCATTTTTACTACAGTTAGTCTCATTTCATTGTTGCTGAAGGCCATTAGTGAGGAGCTGGGTGACTTGTCTATGCTTCTGCTTTTTGTAGTTTTCCAAAGCTCAATACATAATAAATCAGGCACCCTTTCTTGCTTCTGCAATTAACCAATCCACAGTGTAACAGGAGAAATAGAATTGATTGAATATGTCAAGCTTTAAGCCTTAAGAAAAAAAAAAATGCAACAAAACAATGAAACACTTTTGTGATGATGCCTTTTGAAATCATTATCCTCATTCTTACTCGGATCTGGCCATGAAATTAGGGTGGATAAAAGATTTTGCCACTGTGTCCCCCTGCAGTCAATCCTGACCTGTGTTTGAAATGAACTTCTGGTGTGGCCCATTGGTGTCTGCAGCAGCCAGGGCTCAGCTCTCTGCTCATCCCACCTGCAGACAGGAAAGCAGCTCCCTCTGCTTTCCCCAGGGCAATCCATGGTCCTGCAGCAGAGCCAGAGCCACATTCCCTGCCATGGATGACTTGAGCTGCAGGATGCAGCTTCTCCATGGAAAAAGTGATTTTTTCCTTGATGGAGACCTCTCAGCCTTGTTGCTTTACCCTCCCTCTCTGAAGAAGGAAGGCTGAAGCAGAGGAAGGGTGAAGGACGTTTCTCAGCAGCATCTCTGAAGTTGCTGCCTGGCACTGAGCCACGGCAGTCACTCAAATCCACATTAAGCTGCATTTCAGCAAGGAAGTGTTTGAGCTCAGTCTGACCTATTTTCTGAAATAAGGATTTGAAAGTCCTCTCTTGCATAATGGGCTGTGTTGGCACAGCCTCATGAAAGCAAAGTTGGATCCTGGCTTCCCTCTGTACCAGCAAAGTACTCCTGACTCAAACTGCCTCTGCTAAACTAACCCCCATTTTCTTTAAATTATGCTTGTCATTTATATGGTCAAATTGCTTTCCTTCCTTGTGATATTTTATCCTGTGAACTTTCCTCCTTTATTTTTTTGTACAGGAAGCCATGGGCCATTCATTTATTATGCAGTTCATGCTCTCAGGTGCTTCTGCTCCTTGCTGACATGAATTCCTTGTGCAGTTCAGACTCGGGGAGCTTTTGCAGTGCTGCTTTGCAAAGTTTCACTACAGAGACACTCTGCTCACACCCTGGAGCATGCAGAGCTCCTTGAAATCAACCCTTGCAGAAGGGAAACGCCTGGGAAGTGTGAGGTTCACAGCAGCTTCTGCATTATTCTTTTTGCAGTGGGTGCTGCCTGTCACATCAGCTTCTCCAAGGGGGAAATTACCCTCTAGGATTAGGTGCTGCAGGCAGGTCCTTTAGTGCTCCTGCACTCTGGACAGAGATTTCTTATTTCTATAAAGTGGAAAAGCAATTTTTGATGGGCAAAATGCAGAATTCCTGTGCAATATCACTCTTTCTAAAGACGAGGCACTGAGTGCTGGAATTTCCTCCAAATGGAGGAGGAGTGTTGGCAGTTCCAGCTCTGTGCTATTGTTTCCCAACTTCCAAGCACACCTACAAAATATTGCCTGCAGCACAACTTTGGAGATGATTAAAAGGATTTTTTTTTAAAGATGAAAGATTTTATACCTCTCTGGTAAATGTAAAAATATTAATTGAAATAAGTATTAATTGTCAGTAGAAGAACAAATGCAGCTTAAAATGCATGTAAAGAAGTTGGAATTTACAAATGACCTGATAATGTAGGAATTATAAAACACAAAAAAATACTTAATTAAAACATACACATTTGAGAAGGAAAATAATTGTAATTTGAAGTATTCTTCATTTTAGTAGATATTTCCTCAACTTCACTGAGCCTTGGTGCTTTTTTGTTGTAAATATCTCATGTCCTGTATTTTCCACGTGTTAAGCAATGCCATTTCTGCTGTTTGTTTGCTACTTTCAGAACCTTCTTTGTAGGCTCAGGTGAAGAGCAGCTTCTCCTGGAGGTGTCAGTAGAATTTGGGAGCTGTTCCACACCCCTGAACAGGATGAATGTTGCAGTGAGGACTCGACAGATCAACCCCAAAGTAGGCAACAACTTCTTGGGGAAAGTGAAGGCGAGATGATGAAAACTGAGCAATTACTTCAGCATTTAACACCCAGAGAGGTCAGGACAAGGATCATACCAGCTTTTTCCTCTGGGTGAATCCCTGCAGTGCTCTGTGGCAGGTCCTTGGTGTGCTCAGTGCCCTGGCAGATGTAAATCAGGAGGAGAGCTGCCCTCTCTGATCTCAGATGAGGAAAGTGTTTATTTTTACTGGTGAGAGCGAGCTCTCTCCTCAGCTGTCACAGCCTGGGTCGGGGAAGCAGAAGGCTCTGTTTCCTTGGGAGCTGCTTTGCCTCTCTGCTGGGAATTAGCCAGGCTTTAGTCATGGCTTTGCTGGGACCTCTCTGTGCCCTGTCCAAATAAATGGCTCTGGAAGAGGAGGGCAGGGCTGGGAGCCTTGGAAGGGATGAGGCACCTTCCAGCCAAGCTCTGCTTGGGATGAGTGATTTACAGAGCTGGAAGGAGCTCTGGGGAGCCCATCTCCCATGGCTCAGCAGGAGCTCAGCTGATCTCATTTCCCCTGGGGTTGCTGGGGGCTGGTGGGGATGAGGCTTGGTCCCTGGGCACTGAGCAGCCTGTGGAGCTGTGCCAGAGGGGAGTGCAGGCTCATTCTTGTGCAGAGCAGAGGGAGATTGTGCTCTCCATCCCATCTCATCCCTCTGCTGGGAAGCATTCAGCAAAACCCATGGTGTTGGTGAGGCTGAGCTGTGATGCCCTGTTGTACTGTTGGACATAAAAGGAACACGCAGACTTCTTAGCAGCAGGTTAGGACCACCTAGGCAGGACCAGAAAAAGGGCTTGCCTTTTTTTATTTTTTTATTTTTATATCTTTCTTAAGACAATCGTGAATTGGTCAATGAGGTTACCACCTCTACAATTTCACAGGACAGTGACATAGTCTATCATCTTTCTCTGCCTTAGGAGAAAGGAATGAAAACAATTTAGAAGTTTAAAACAATCTAGGCTGTTTACAAAAACAAGGACTGTGTTTATAGAAAATGTATGAGAACTTCTACTACAGAAGTAAAAACATAGAACACTGCAAAAACCAGGGTGACAATGCCCCACTCCTCATCCTGAGACAAATGCCAGAAATCCTGGCCCAGCAGGGGAGGGAAAGGCCCTGTCCCTTATCCTAGAGCCAGTGGGGACAGTCAAGAGCCAGAGCCACTTGCACATGAGAGCAGTGCTGCTGGCAGGATGGGGCACCTCACCTGATCTCTGACCACCACGATGGACAGAGGGAACAAAATCCTTCATGGCTCATCCTCCTGTGCCACTCTGGATGTTCCACTGATGAAAGAGCTCCCAGGAATCCATGGAAACCAGTGGGAATGCTTTGCTGCTCTCTTAGGACAGGATTCCACCCTGTGGTTCTTCGGTCACTCTGCTGTTTGTCACTCTCATTTTCACCTGTTTCCACCCACTGCCTTCTCCACACGCTGTTTTCTGTTGGAATAGGAGATGTTTGCTGCTGTCAGGCCCAGAGCAGCCAGGGACTCCTCTGAGGAGCTCTGCCCATTGCATAGCTGGGAAGTGCTGTCATACTCAAGTAATGGAAATTCTCAAAGTATTTTTCCCCCTCCCCTTTCTACACCAGATTCCCAACAAATGCCCTGGGTTCCTGGGTTAGTCATGAGGAGTGGGCAGATGTTCAGCTTTGATTCTTGTGCTGCTGAAAACTGCATTGGAACAGACCCTCCAAAAGCAATGCCCCATTTCATTCTCAGAGTTACAGAGGATCCAGGGCCAAGCTCAGACCCAGGGCTGGGGATGAGGCTTCCACAGCCAGCCCATCTCCCATTTGGCCCTACACCTCTGGAGAAGGGGAGGAAGCATCTTGAGAAGAAGCAGCACAATAACATCTTCCCAGTGATCTGCCATTAACCTCTGTGTAGCTTAAAGCAATATTGCACACGAACAAAAATCAGCAGATATTTTCCAAAGGCAGTCAGGAACTGTTCTTTATCCACTCAGATCTTTGCTGCCTGGGGCTATCTGAGTCATTCTTCTCGCTGGAGTCTGACGATGATTTCCTTTCTCTTACTGTGAAAAGTTTACACTTAGAAGACTCATGCATTAAGGACCAAAAGACATTTGGTTTGCACAGTTAAAGAGTTTAGAGTCTTCATTGCTTCATTACTTTATCCTGGTTGCTGCAGCTCAGCTTCCTCACAGCTCCTGCTGCTGATAAAATCTGTGCTGGAGTTCTGTGCACTGGCATGTGCTGCAAAATGTGCAGTTTGCACCTATTGTTTCCTGTGCTGGAACAGCCTGCATGGAAAAAACAAAACTCTTTTCTCCAATTCGTGTTACTAAATTTGTACCACGTGGGCGTTTGTCTGTATTTTCCTATTTTAGTGACTTTGAAAACATCTCACAGGGCAGGAGGAGGCATCAGGGATGCAGGAAGGAGAAATGAGGGATGCAGTGAGGAGGGATGAGGGAGCACAGGTAGAGACACAGCAAAATAAAGTTCCAAGAGCAGAGGAATGGAGCAATGGGTCCCTTCTCCTGAGGCAGCTGAGGTGCAGCCCTGGCTTGGTGCCCTGCATGACACAGGGCCCTCTCCTGCTCTGAAAAAGGCTTGGTTGTTTCGAATGTGTGTGGCTAGTGGGGGTTAAGTGCTGCATTAAGACAAGGTCTGTAAATAGGGATAAAATCTTTAACAGATAAAGAGAGATGGTCAAGGAGAAAAAAAATGCATTTAAAACTTTCTGTAGATTACTTTCCATAGCATCTAGCTTGCCTTCCTTGAGAATGTTTTTTCCTTAATATTCTTTTTTTAATTTCAGACTTAAAAATGGTTGGAAATTCAGATTTTAATGATGGGGGAATTGCACATAAGCCTTTGCTTTCACCTGAGTTTTCAATGAAAATAAGTGTCTTGGAGGTGCTAACACTTTTTTGGGATTGGTTACTCAATACAAACTGAAAAATAATACCAATTCCATTAAGACTGGGAGTGTCCCTAAACATGTCCTTTTGAAGAGCAGACCCCTTTTCTTGGGGGAGTGAAACTTCTCACTGGAAAACTTTTAGTCTGTCTTGATTTGATTTTTGCCTTTTCTACATTTTATTTCTGGCTCCCCATCAAATCATTTGCCTTTGCCTGGGCCCCCTTCTTCCCTATCTGCCTCACTCTAATGGGAAATAAATCTCCCAGCTCTGTTCTATTCCCTACCATCCCAGAGTCTCCTGCTCTCACTGAACCACTGGGATGATACAGCTCCATTTACAAAACGCTAAAAGTATCATTTCTATTTTTCCCACAATCCCTTTTGACTGGTGCCTGGTACAGAAACAGTAAGAAAATAAACCTCCAGGATCAAAAAGAAAATCTGTGTGGCTCTGTCTGCAGGAAGGATAAGATCCTTTCCCAATAAAGATGGATGATCTGGCTTCTCTCCCCTCTCCAGCCATTCTCCTGCCTCCCTCCCCAGCCAGCCTTGGGAGGGCAGGATGGGACAGAGGGTGTTCCTTCTGTGGGCAGTGGACACAGCACAGCCCAGTGAGGAAAGGCTGAGAGAGGTTGGATCACTCATCCTGCAGAAGAAAAGGCTCTGGGGTGGTTTTACTGGGGCACTTTGGGACCTGAAGGGGCTCCAAAAGAGCTGGGGAAAGATTTTTGTCAAGGGCATGGGTTGACAGGACAAGGGGGAGTAGCTTCAAACTGGAAGAAAGGAGGTTTAGATGGGATATTGGGAAGGAATTGTTCCCTGTGAGGGTGGGCAGGCCCTGGCACAGGGTGCCCAGAGCAGCTGTGGCTGCCCCTGGATCCCTGGCAGTGCCCAAGGCCAGGCTGGACAGCGCTTGGAGCAGCCTGGGACAGTGGGAGGTGTCCCTGCCCATGGCAGGGGTGGAACAAGATGAGTTTCAAGGTCTCTTCCAGCCCAAATCATTCTGTGATTGTCTGAACCAGAGCCACCCTCAGTGCCCAGCACAGCCCTGGGGAGTCAGGGCACTGTCAGCACCCAAAGGCTGCTGAGGGATCCTTGATCCAAGGAAAAACATCACAACCTCTGGAGTTCCCTCTCAGCAGCACCAACTCCCACAGCTTTGCAGAGGATCTGGTTGATTTTCACCTGCCCTGAGCACACCCAGCTGCTCCCAGAAGCACCAAGCCTCACTGGCAGCGTGAGGAATGCAATCCAAAGGGAAAGGGGGAAAAGGATTCCATTCCTGTCAGGTAGATGGAAATTTGGGGTTCCTCCTGCTCTCTCCTGCCTCCTGGAGAACACACTGTGCAGAGAAGGTGACCTTTGTCTCCTCCCTGCCCACCCGAGCTGGGCTGGCACGTGTGGTGACAGAGGGACACCAGCGTGAGCAAATTGGGCTTGGACTCGCTCCAGAGAAAATTGTTGTGAGCTGGGCTGTGCTAGGGACAGCACAGAGCAGAGAAAAATGTTTGTGTCATTTGCAAACACCACTGCGAGGGGCCAGAGGAACAGATGAGCCTTTTGAACTCTAAAGGTTAATGCAGAGAACATGAAATAGTGCTCTGTGTTTGACTTTTGGAAACTGCTCTCATTTGGGGGCACTTTGGATGAAATCAGATTAATCACTGCTACCTGGATTCTTTTTTTCTTTCATCTTCTCATTTTATTTTAAAGTTGATTTTTTGCTTGGTATTTTTTTTCCCACAGGAAGTTCCTGGATTCTTAATATTCACCAGAATTTTAGTTGGTGTATATGCTGAGGCTTCATGGTATGAGTGGAAATCAGGGAGGATGGATATGGAAGCATCTCAATGCTGTAGAAAATTTATAAGAATAAAACTCTAATCACAAATCCCAGATGTAAAAAGAAAAGAAAAAGGAATTTAAATGCAAGAAGTTTGAAAGCATATCCTTGCCTGTCCAAACAGGAAAGGCCACAGTAGCTCATTAACTCATCCCAGTTTAATGAAGAGCTGTGTGTTCTGGCCACATCCATCACTGCCACTCCTCTCTGAACAAACTCCCTGACTTCCTGAAGATGCTCAGCCCTGAACCCTGCTGAGCTCTGCTTTCAGCCCAGAGGGAGCTTCCTTCCCAGCATCTTAGTTTAAGATATGAAGAATATTTTGGAATTGAGAGAGTACCATATTCATGGCCTCTCTCTGCATCCTTTGACCTGAGACAGACACTCAGAGCCCAGATTCCAGCTCTGGCCCTGGGGTTGGGGGCAGAATACTGCAAATACACAACTTCTCTAACAAGTCTGGCAAGCAAGGTGGTGGCACAGCAGCCCTGCAGGTTCATCAGTCTGTCTCTGTGCAGGGCAGCCTGATCCTGCCTCCATCCCTGGAAGTGCCAGCCCCATCCATCTCTCCCTGCCCTCGGGGCTGCAGAGCCCAGGTTTTTAATGGCCACAGCCTGAGCAGGTTCAGCAGGTGCCTGGTGGAAGTGGCAAAGCTGCAGCTCTGAACATCCTGAAGGATGGATGAGCATCAGGCAGCCTCACAAATTATTGTCTTCCTAAGGTCAGAGGATGGAAGGGCCTGTTGTCACCGTGACACATTGAGAGATCATGTGTTCTGGGTTTAATCCCAAAATATTCCTCACATCTTAAAATAAGAAGCCTGGAAGGCTCCCCACCAGCTCCATTTTGCCATATTCCAGCAGGACTTTGCTGTTTGAGCCAGGAGGTGACATATGATAATTTTGTCCACATTTTGCCACCAAAACTACTGCCTTATGTTTATAATGTTTTTTGTCTGATTGTGCACATGGTTGAAGAGTTAATTTAATCAGTAATTAGTTCCTTGCCTGTTAGCCCTTGCTTATCTTCCCTTCCTGTTTTGTCTTTTTATGGCAAGGGGATTAATTTTCTAACCTGCAGCATCTCTCATTCATTTGGGTTTCTGCTTCTGGACATTTACCTTATTTACCTCTGGGCTGATACAGCCCACCCTGGCTGGAGTAAACTGTGCCACATCATCAGAGCTGTTGGGCTACTGAAACAAGACTTTGTTTGCCACTGTTTGTCCTTTTCTGGAGGCAGGTTCTTGCTGAGGTTTGTGCCTTTGGTGCCCTGTGGGTTCTGGGCTAGGACAGGGATTTAAATGGTTTATGATTTCTATGGCAGCTGGAAGTAGCCTATGGAAAATGGTGGCAGGACAGTATCCTGCAGTTTAATTAACTTCTCAAACTCCAAATTGCATTCAAACCCAAACTAACAGCTCATCCAAGCAATATCCAGCCTCTTCCCCCTCTTCCTTCCACCCCTTCCTCTCTCAGCTTGTTCATCTCACTTCATCCTCTCTCCCACCTGCTTTCCCTGTATTTGGCTTTCAGCTGCTCCAGGCCATGATGAGCCACCTCACATTCCTTTCAGCAGTTTCAAAGGATCTTTTGAATATCAGTAGGACTTCGGAACACTTTTTTCCCCCCAAAAAATACCTTTGTTTCAGTAGGAGTCCCGTTGGCAGGCCCTGGTGGCATTTTCAAAAGGACCTGTGTGGTGCAGGAGCTCAGATCTCAAGAACAGCTGTGCAGAGGGGTGCCTTGATCCCTGATGTGTTTTTTAAAATCCCTGCCTCTTATCCTGATGCAATCAGAGAATGAAACCTCTGTATACAAGGATTTGCATCTCTCTTCTGTAGCCCAAACCAGAAAATGATCTGTTTTTTGGGAACAGTGAGGTTGCTGTGTTCGTGGTTGCTGGATGAGTTTTCTGTTGGATTGGATGTGTAGTTAGATGAGAAATATTCAGGGGACAGAGTTTTGTGCTGGAATAAAACTGTGTTTTTCCATCTGAGCAGGAGGTCTACGTGGCTGCTTTCAGGATGTGCCTTTCCTCCCCAGAAGAAACGAAGCTTTGAAGCAGATTCTAAAAGCCATGGTTCCTCCACAGAGCTGCCACAGCCCCAGCTGCAGGCCGTGGGGTTTGTGACTGTGAAGCTTCTCTGGAACTGCTGCATGAAGCTCTCCTGCACTGAGCAGCCAGGGAGAGGGGGGGCTGTGATGTCTGAACAGGTGGAGCAGAGGACGGTCAAAAACCAGCCAGTGATGGGAAATCTGAGTCATGAAAACCATTGGATAAATTTAAATACATTATTCTAGCTTGGAGGAGGAGACCATCTGGGTAAGTTGAAGGATGTGTGTCTTGCTCAGGGAAGAGTTATTTGAAATGACAAAAGAACTGTCCTGAGCTGGAAAAATCTGCCAGGCCCAAGATTAAAAATCAGCTTAGAGTGACACTGATTTAATGTTTGCATGTCAAGAATCTAGCTAAGGGCCAGCATATTAAAATATTTTTTAAATACTTTTGCTGGTATTTTCCAGTTATATAAAGCAGGAAGGCCTGGAAATTTCATCAGAACTTCATATTATAAGGTTCCTTTTAGATATTTTAAAAGAAACCTAGTTTATGAACTCCAAATTCCATGATGGCTCTGCTTTAAACAAAAAAGCTGGGAAAGAAGTGGGAGGATCTCCCTGCAGCCAGGCTGCTGTGGGCTCAGACAGGCTTTTAACTTGTTTTTGAGAGTTTAGGCTCTGGTTTGCCACCTGGCTCATCCCTGAAGGTCAGGGGCAGTGGTTGGGCAGCCAGGTGTCTCCTGATGGCCATCCCCCATCTGCCACAGCACACAGAGCTGCCAGCCTGCTGCTCTGGCTCTCCCTGCTGGCACTGACCTCGGGAACATGAGCCTGGTGTGCCAGCACTGATCCCAGGCAGACTCCAATCCACTTCTCTCAATTTTCCCAAAGAGCAGGTCCTCATGGCAGGATCCCTCCTGGAAGGCAGCTGAGAGCCAGCTGAGAGGAGGGGGAGGCAGGAGGAGGAGGAGATGTGCTGGCTGCCCCAGGTTAGAGTGCAGAGTGGGGAGGGCAGCTCATGGTTCATCCAGCACTGAGCTGTGACTGAGGTGGAGGAAATGGAGATGGGGTGAGGCAAATGAGCTGAAATCAATGACTGGATGCCTCTGGCCATGCTGATGGACTGATCAGCCATAAAGTGTGTGATAAAAGCACCCTCTGTCATGCCCTCCTCTCATCTCCTTGGGAAATGGCCTGCACAGCTCTCTGGTACCACCTCTCCTGGGGACCCAGGGACAGCAACAGCCCCCAGTGATGTGATCCTGCAGAGACTGCCCAGGCCAGCAGAGTGGGTCCGGGCCTGGTGCCATGGCAGAACAGGATTAGCAGAAGAACCCTGTTGGTTAGTTAGCAACAGAAGAAACACGCGGGTTACAGAGCAGCAGTGGTTTCATTAGGCAGGACCGACTAAAAGCCCTGCCTTTCTTTATTTACCTATTTTTATAGGTTTCTATGGACAGTCAAAGATTGGTGAAAGGGGTCAACACCCCTGAAGGTTTACAGGACAAAGACATGGTCAATCATTTTTTTCCACCCCAGGGAAAGGAATGAAAAACAATTCTACAAGTGCAAAACAATCCTTGTTGGTTAAGGAAAACAAGGACTGTGTTTACAGAACAAGCATGGGAAACTACAGCTACAGTGTTACAGCTTATGGGGCCCTGTAAAACCAGGGCAACAGAACCCATGCAGGTACAGCTGCAAAGGCCCCTGGGGCTTCCTCTCCTCCCTTGCTTTGGGCAGACATGGTAATTCTGAGTTTTACTGTATTTTTTACAAGCATAGATCTGAAAACCCTATGGTACAGACTCATCATTACCACCTTACAGATGGGGTCACTGAAGCAGAAAGATGGGAAATGACTTCCCTGGAACCATTAACTGGGTAAATGACAGGGCTAAAAATAGAGCCCAGATCCTCAACCTTTCCTACAGCCCACTGCCACTGCTGTCCCACAGCAAAGGTGCCAAGGGAGTTGGTTAAAGCAGGTAGCAGCTCTTTAACTCATACAGAACTGGATGCCCTGGGTAAGAAGTTTTTATGGGATGCTCCACCAAGATCACTCCAGCAAGCCAACACATTTTTGGAGAAGAAATGGTTGACAGCAAGGCCAGCGAGCCACATATGGCTGCAGTGAGTGTCAATCACACCAACCTAATGTGTTCAGAAGCTCCAAATGCCTTTGGAAGCTAATGGTCTGTGCACTAATAGCTCCTGGCCTGGCATCCAGGCTGGCAGCTGGTGCCCCTAATTGGTAGCCCCAGGATGAGCACGTGGGCAGGCGACTGGATTGCAGGAGCAGGGAGCGGAGCAGGAACCCTGCCTTGCTCATTCCATCCTTCAGCGTGCTCTTTAATCAAGATGAAAAGTCAAGAGACCACGAGGGGGTAACAAACAGCAGCTTTGCCTGGTTCCCAGTGTCCAGCTCACCCAGAGCTGACAGGCCCAGCCCTGGCAGCAGCAGCTTGAGCTGCCTGAGCTGCAGCTGCTCTCCTTCCCGAGCTGTGTGCTGGACAGAGCTGCAAACAGCAGCACAGAACCACACGCCTGTCTCTGGCCTTTTGGGGGACTCAGGTTATTTGAGGGGTGGATGTCAAGTTGGACAAAAAGCATCCAAGCACCTCCAGCTAAGGCCAGCACAAACAAACAGCCTGTGTGACACGGGCTTGTGGCACCTGCTGGTGACAGCATCAGCATCTCTGCTTTTCTCCTGCTGGGCTCTGCCCTGGGGGGTGTGGGGGAGCCTTGCCTTGGAAGGCAGGGCCACTGCAGAAACAGCAAGAGCACTGAAATGGCCAGGGAATGTTGTCAGGGAGCTGAAGCTGTTCGAGGGGATTCCAGGCATTGCTGAAGGAAGGATGGAATGATCCAGCCCACAGCACGAGGGTGGTTTGGGAGCTGAGGTGTCACTTGAGCTGTGCAGAGCAGGGGGTGCCACCTGTTTCCTTGAGGGGAGGAGGTTACAAGGCACCCTCTGATGTCCATTTTTAACCCAGTAATTAAAGTTTTGATGTTCCCTCTGAAGCTTAACCTGGAATCAGCCCATTTGAACACCCCCCAACTCTGTCCCCTCCAGAGCTGGGCTGGCTCAGACACAAAGTCCCTGCAGCTGCTGAGGATCTCCTGCTGATGCTCTGCAGATGATCTAGAACCCACTCCAGTCTCCTGGATGAACTGGGGTAATTTGAGATGGATAATCTTCTGGGGAGACTCTCCCTGCCTTGCCAGCTGAGGGTTTGCAGCTCCCAGATTTTGTCAGACCTCAGAACTCTTGTTATCTTCCAGTAACTTCCACTTAGTGGTTCCAGATGATGCAGTGGAGACCAGAATGTCCCAGTGAGATGCAGAAGGAGATCACCAGCTCTGAGCACACTCATCGTTAACCTTCCCACTGTTCTCCAGAAATATCCCTTCCCTCTATGCTTGTGACTGAGTCTGAACCTTGCTCCAGATGGCAGTGGGCTGAGGAGATGAAATTCTCCTGCAGTCAGAGCTCAGAGATGCACAAAAGAGGGAAATTGTGAAATTGCAATGACAGGCTTGTTTGGGTAGCTTGTGATGTTCTGGCTTTAGAGAAATCCATGCCTAATGTGCCTGCATGGCAAGGTAGACTAAAGACCATATAATTGTATTTCAGCTTAACAAAACAGGAGGAAACCCATGTCTCCTGGACTCCTGGCTTGTCTGCAAGCATTAGGGCTGGTTCCTACACGTGCTGCTCAGGCACTCCATGCTAAAGAGCTTAGGATAAAACATTCCTGGGATTTGGTTACTACAGAGCTTAAAGGCTTGGCCCTGCCATACTCACACTTTCCTTAGGGGATGAGGCACAATGTGACCCTTCAGGGCTCATGGAGGAGAAAGACTCCATGGGCCTGGCACACCCCATCTTTTCTCCCTGCTCCCCTGCTGCTGAAGAGGTTTTGCTGCTTATTTTTTCTGGTCACAAGGCTGAGCTCGGGATGAGGGAGGAAAGCCTCTTGCAGGAGCCAGGCTGGAGCTGTGAATGGAGTTTGTGCAGGGATGGGATAAGAAGCTGGGATTTGGAGTGCTGGTGTGAACTGCTCATCTCAGACAAAGCACTCATGAGTGGATGGTGCCTTACAGAGCTGGAGGCTCAATGAGTAAAGAAGGACCTCCCAACACTGTGAGGTGTGGTGCTGCATCTCTGTGTCATGGTCTGAGTGTCCCATGGGGAAGGCTGAATTCCTTGGAGTTGCTGGAGACTGGGCGTGTCCTGAACTCTGTCTCCACTTTTCCTCTCTTTGTTTCCCCTTCTACTTCACCTCCATTGGCATTTGTCACTGAATTTTCTCTCCCCACCTTCCTGTTTTGTTCTCCTGCTTTTAACAGCTCTATTTCCAAGCCTGGAACATTAAGGAGTGTTTAAACTCAGGAAATATTTTCTCTTCTTTTCAGTGTGGGACTTAAAACGTTAGCTGAGTTTTAACACAGCACCATGAGTGGCAGTGTGTTGAGGTTAGAGCATCGTATATTAAACATGCAAAGAGATACTTTTCACAAAAGCTGCCTCATTCTTTCACTGTATATTAATAATGCAGGGAGTTCTAGATCATCTGTCCCTGTCACTGCTGCTGCATTTTGATACACTCACGTGGAAGAGCTGTTGGAGAGCAAAATACACAGGGATATTCCCTGACCTTTTCCCTTCTCCCCACCAGTAAATTTTGGAGATTCTGTACAGGCAAGCAAGACTCTGTCCTGGCAGCAATAGCGTGGTAATGTCCAGGTGTGGAGTCTGGACATGAGCTGGCATGGGGGGAGGCTGTTCTGGAAGGTTTTGTTGGTGCTCCCCTGAATCATTTACAGGATTCAGGTGCTCCCCTGAATCACTTACAGGATCCTCTCCTGTGCCAAACACTGAAACCCAATTCCCACTCACATCTCTGATCTGTGTCTCACCCCACTGCAGGCTATCAGCATCCAGCACCCAGCACAGTCCTGCCTGGAGAGCTGTGGGACACTGCAAAGGAGCCTGCAGGGAGCTGGGGAGTTTATTTAGTTCACCCTCTGGCCCTGAGGTTGCACTGGGCTTCCACAGGATGGTGTAGGATTTTTGAACACTGACTTTGTTGTGTGTGTGTCTCCCATAACAACAATTTTTGTTGAAAAGGTGGGAGGGAGCTGCTCTGCTGAGCTCCAAAAGCAGGCAGAGGCTGCAGAGATGGGCTGGGCTGCCAACCTACAGCCCCAGCTACTGCTGGGCCCTTCCCAGGGAGGGTCTCTGCAGAAGTGACAGCAGGAACCTGGGCTCCCTCCCCGTGCACTGCAATAGATTTTTCTTTATGAAATCCAGCTCCTCTCATCTGGGTACCTGCAGGAGGCAGGACTGAAGTGAGCACCATCATCTGTGCAAACAGGGCTGGCCTTGGGGTGCAAATCCAGGGTGCCAGGGCTGCCCTGCAGCTGGCAGCCATCTGCCACCTGCCTGTGTGGCAAACGTGGGCACTGCTGCTGAAATGCTGCTCTTCCCGAGCTCCAGAAGGCACAGGGCAGCACTGCTGTGTTATCCCAGATGCTGGAGTGAGCCACACTCCTCCCCTGGCCTCTGCTGCATTCCCAGAGCTGAGAGTGGAGGCAGCAGCTCAGCTCAGGGATGGGTTTTGCCTCGCTGGTATCAGAGCTGGAGCTGTGCTTGGGGTGAGCAGGAGGAGATCTGTGTCCTCAGGGGCAGCTGATGGGAGAGGTGACATTGCTGGGGAAAGGCCCAGCACCCACAGGCACAGCCTGACCCCCAGGGCCAGGGGACTGAGGGGTGGCTTTGTGCACAGAAACACTGTGGGACTGACTGTGCACAGAAACACCATGGGACCGACTGTGCACAGAAACATTGTGGGACTGTGCACAGAAACAGTGTGGGACTGA